>BQNB010008045.1:0-70021 GCA_026074375.1 Tanacetum coccineum
ACAAATAGATGCAATCACAGTCACGGGTTCATGTATTAAAAGTACAATCTATTGTATTCATTTTTTAACTAGTGTCCTAGTTTGATATCTTTCGTATTATAAAGTTTACCTACCTGAGCTAATCAAAATTATTTCAAAGATTAAATAAATTTATTTCAACTATGGTCTTTTGTTAGGATTAATGTTTTCTTAACTTAGTACCGACAGTACAAAGTATTAAGTTCTGTTAGTTAGTTAGTACCGTTAGTAGAAAGTTAGTTAGTACCGTTGAGAAGATATTTAAAAGATATTTATGAGATATTTAAGAAAAAGATATGTAAGCCTTTTTCGGTTATCCTTAGAATATAAAAGGATCCGGATTAGCATAGTTAGAGATACGAAAACAGACGAATACAGAAGCTTAGCAAATCATATACAATATCATAGTTAGCAATCTGTAATCCTTAAGAACACATTAATAAAGTTGTTATTCAGTTGTTCATTGTTCTTCTTAGTACCTGTGTTAAGATTCCGCATTAACACATAGTATTCATAGTCATTGTTTCTACATAGTCATTTGTATTTATACATCTTGGCTATCATCCTTTGAAGGCTGCAAAGATCCATTAAGTTAAACAAAAGGACCATCAAGTGGTATCAGAGCTAATAGAGAAGAAGTATCCTTTGAAAAAGGAAATACTGATGCAAATGCTAAAGCTAAAATTGGAGTCTGAAGAAGACAGTACAATGGCATTGGAGTTGATACGATTTATCAAGAAGGTACTTGCTGATTTAGAATCTAAAGAATAAGACTGATGGAAGTGAGAAGGGATTGAGTGTTGGCTAACCACCACACAACAAATGGTTATCAATTCACCATGCTTAACAGGCATAAGAATTGGCTAGTCCACAAGCAAACGGCTTGAGGTAAAGACTTCTCAAATCCGTTTATGGTTTACAATTTACCAAAAATTGTAGGGTTCTCAACTCACCTTGCTTCTTGGTGAAGAGTTGGCTAGTCCAAGATCAAACAGTTCTTGGTAAAGACTACTCAAATCTGTTGATAGCTGATAGTTTGCTAAAAACTATATGGTTTATCAATGCACCATGTTATGACAATGAAGCATTGGCTAGTCCAAACACAAACGGTATTTGGTAAAGACAAATCAAATCCGTTGATGGTTGACAGTTTACCAAAAACTGTATGGTAATTAACTCACCATATTCTTAGATGAAGAGTTATCTATCCCAGAGCAAACGGCTACTGGTAAAGGAACATCAAATCCGTTAATGGCTGGTAGTTTGCCAAAAACTACAAAGCCAACTTAGTTGGATTGTAGGTAACAAGATGTTGCTGAGTAGCTGAAAAGATGTTGCTGAATTGCTGAAAAGACAAGGTTGCTGCTAAAGAAGGATAGAGTTTACAAGATTAAGAAATGATAAAGAAAGTTTGGATACATCCTCTGTGGGTTAAAAGAAGCTTAAAGGATTGAAGAAACATGAAGTTAAAATAGGTTAACATTCATGTTTAAGGGAGGATTGTTAGGATTAATGTTTTCTTAACTTAGTACCGACAGTACAAAGTATTAAGTACTGTTAGTTAGTTAGTACCGTTAGTAGAAAGTTAGTTAGTACCGTTGAGAAGATATTTAAAAGATATTTATGAGATATTTTTAAAAAAGATATGTAAGCCATTTTAGGGTTATCCTTAGTATATAAAAGGATCACCTTTGGCATAGTTATATAAGAGACGATTACAGACGAATACACAAGTTTAGCAAATCATATACAATATCATAGTTAGCAATCTGTAATCCTCAAGAACACATTAATAAAGTTGTTATTAAGTTGTTCATTGTTCTTCTTAGTACCTGTGTTAAGATTCCGCATTAACACATAGTATTCATAGTCATTGTTTCTACATAGTCATTTGTATTTATACATCTTGGCTATCATCCTTTATAGGCTGCAAAGATCCATTCAGTTTAATCATTCGGTTTAAGGAACCAAATCTTGGTCAACAGTCAGTAGATAACTCAATAATCTATGGTTGACCCCCTCTTAGGGTGAGTCGGTGCAATCTCCTGGTGGCTCCTACTCCAAGGTCATCCCATGTTCCTAATACCATAGCCAAAATCTCTCTAGTCATCCGGCGTCCTGGAGCGGCCTCATAATATATCAGCAAATCCATAAGGTCTACCCTAGCTGTGGTAGTGTCAAAATTGCCTAGCAGTAACCAGCTGCCGAAACTCTCCCTGACCTCATATCCAGGACTAGGAGTAGTACGACATGGCCTTTTACGAAGCGGTAAACACATCTCAGGCATCTCAGTCTCATGAATATGAGATGGTAGTGCATCTCTTTGTCTAATCCCAGTAGCTCGGGATCCCAAAGATCCCTCAACATATGTAGGGCCATTGGGTGGTGGTGGTGGTATAGGTAATGGCGGAGAGGGTATCTGAGGAAGTGGTGATGAGTATGGAGAGAGAGGTGATGGTGGTGGAGTAGGTAAGGCTAACAATCTCTCAACAACTTCCTCGGAGAGGAACGGTGCTGACGCCTAAGGTCAGATAGACATCCTAGCCGTGACGCGATAAGCAAGGTATGGGTCCTGGTCAGCTGAATAAGCAACAGCTGCAGGGTCGGCAGGAGCTAAGTGCTCCTACCTCCTCTGCATCATTATCATTCATCGACTATGATGTCAGCAAGGATAGTCGGCTGGATCTCATCATCATCCTCCTCTAGGGCCTCCTCAGGGTCGGACTTCGGTATATTACCCTGGTGACTGGATGAGGGTTGAGTCAGAAGCAAGGCATAGGCTGATCCTCAGCACGGGAATACATCATCGTCCCCTAGCTAAGAAACTCAGGGTAAACAGCTCCGGAACAATGGTACGTAAAGGTGGAGGTGGTACCTGCTCTGGCTCCATATGGGCCAGGCACATAATCTGGTTATTGGTGGTCACCTCAGGGCCATGGTATGTAGGCGACGATGGCGAAACACTCAAAAATAGGTCCCTCGACTCCCTGGGTGACCCCATGTCTAATTCGTCCTCATGATACTGATGTGTATGTAAAGTAGAGTGCTCAGAATCTTGACATGATAGTATCTTGAATCAAAAAAATAGCTTTATATAACCTATAGTAATATAAGCTATCATCCTTCTATACTGTATTTATTTTAAAACACGTATTATCAATTATGCATGTAATAGCCTAACCGTCTAATGCAATAATTTGTATATGAATACCTCGTAAAATCCCTTTTTGTATGTATGCAATGTTTGAAAATAGTTAAAGTCCAGCAAAAACATTTTGACCTGGTTCTCTATAACCTTGGCTCTTGATACCAATCTGTAACACCCCCAAAATGGGTCGTAGAGGAATAAGGATTGGGGATGTTACTTTCATGATCAACAGCACAGATATATATAAGAACGCGAACAAAAAGTCGTTTAAACTGATACATTGGATTTAAATAAAAGACATATTACAAAAGCTTATAGCTTTACTTGTTCTTGTTTATTATTACAAAAGATAACATAGGCTTCCCAAAACATGATACACATAAGTCTTTAATAGTGCAATCCAAAACTTAATCCAATGCATCCTTGGCACCTCATGCCTATTGACCTCCTGAAAACAGTGCTTAAAACGTCAACAAATTGTTGGTGAATTCATAGGTTTATGTATTTCATTTATGCTGGACCAACAGATTCCCGTGATGTTTACAACATTGCCAACTATCACAAAACCAGAATATTGTTGCACTAAGCTCATGACACCGAAGCTAAACCTTTTATTTTGTCTATTTTAGAGTTATTTGCAGTACAGATGTTGTAAACCCAGCAACTCCAGTCTGACATGGTCAAGTTCGTACCTAGTGTTAGCTAATCACCCAAACGGGGAGGTTAATTCTAATAGATCTATTTATATCATCGCGCTCACATAATGAAATTATAACTACATATATGCAATTGCGTTCTGATAATGGGCTCAGGAGGGTTATCGCTACTTAGGCAAACACATAATCAATATACTTTAAACACTTGCGTCCAATTTATAAAACTAAGCATGTTTTCACCCCAAATATTAATAAATCAGTAAAACTGTAAAAGTGGGGCTATGAACTCACCTTGAGTACAGATAGTCCAAATAATCACAGATAAAACGTCACGCAAGACGATAGATGCAACCTATTTAAATTAAGGTCGTATAAGTACAGAGTACTTTAATAACATTGAATATAATCTTATAGTAATTACATAGTACTATCGTTCGGGCTATCATAATTAAAGAGGTCATGACATGACGTACGAGGAGTTAGGACACTTTAAATCGTAAATCCAACAACTCGTCGATACGCCATCCGAAGAGGCCTCATTATGAAACTCCCTAGTATTATAGCACTTTGATAACCACTCCAATATTTATATAGCATAATACACCGACTACATCATTTGGTAAAAATATATTTATAAAGTGAAAACGTTTATAAATATACTTTTCGTAAAAATGACCTAACTTGGTCGTTTTAAGCCCGTTGCTCGCGTTTCTTACGTCCACGTCTTCGTAGTAAGACGAGCGATCAAAATATTACATTTTTAAGTTTTTAAGATTCTGCGATGAATAGTAAAATTACTGTTCACAACAGCTCGTTTGTCGTTTTAGGGTTTTAATTAGCGTAAACTTGTAATCGTAATAACTTATTCGTTTTAATCCCAATTTTAGTGATTCCTTCGAGTACGTTTTTGTTATTAAAAGAGGTATTATATTTTATAAAGTTGGGTCCGCTGATGAATAGTACTTTTACTGTTCAATAGTTTATAATAATTAACCTTTTATAACTTTTAATTACGAAAACTGTCGTAGTTTATTCGTTATGTTCCGTTTTTAGCGATTCTTTCGAGTACGATCTCTGTAATTAAAGTTTTCTCTAGTCTTAGATTTTTAAAATATAAAGTTGCTGTAATGAATAGTAACTTTTATAATAAATAGTTTTATAAAAGTATTTTATAGTAAATAAATCGTTTTTATCAGTATCTTTTTAGTTATAGATCGGTTTTTTCGAGTTTCTTATCATTATGGAATCGTCACGAGGCGTTAATTATCTTTTATTATAATAATTACCTACTGTATAAGTTCGAATTTTAAACAGCCCATATGTATTTAAGTGTATAACTTTCTAAAAACTTGTTTTATGTATCAATTTTCATTAGTAGTTTATTATAAAAACTCTTATAAAACACTTTTTCATATGTTGGTACTACATAAATTAGTCCAATATCATCCCTAGTCCTCATAATTTCATTGTAACAAGTTTTAACAATTTCTTTCCATTATTTTCATATGTGAAGTTTAAGAAACCTTATAAAACCCTAATTTAACCTAAACATGTTTATACTTAATCATGGATAACTACTTTTTATTTTCACTTTCCATGATTTATAGGATCCATATGACATAAGAATAAGTGCATAAAATCATAAACATAAATAATAACTCATTTTACATATTAAAAAGTCCTTAGTGGTGATTATGGCTATATTTAACATGCAACACATAAAATTAACTGTACGGTCATTTAAGGTCATGTACTTCTCAAGCTCAGTCTGTTTACATTGAAGTGCAATTAGGCAACTATCGCGAGTAGTATTAGACTCCTCGAGACTGGATTTGCACTCCTTTAATTCTTGAGTTAATGATGCGTTTTCTTTCTTTAACTGCTTTAAAATCTTTTTGTTCTCCTCAGTATCAAGTGTTATATTTGCAATTAAATTAGCAAGCGCATCACGATCATCTTCAGCATTTTGGTCAGTCTGAATTCATTATCACATATATCTGGTGAATCAGGGATGACATTACTATCAACCTTTTCCACTACACATGTGTTACTAATGGATTCAGGTTGCTCAGGATGCTGCCTTTCACTGGCAAACACATTATATTCAGCATCGTATTGTACCTGTTCCAATGGCTCAGCAGTTGAATCTGATTCTGGAGGTAAGACTTCCTGAATCTTTGCCATGAAATCGTAATGTGCTTCCAGTTCTTGTTCATCGATCTCTATCCATGTATTCTAGTCCCTCATAGCTTGTTCTGCTTGTAATGGAACTAAGCATTTCTCAGCTGTTTGCACAGCAACTTCTTTTTCTTATGAATGTGTAGTCTTTTACCCTTTTTGGCTTTTGGCATTCCTTAGCAAAATGATCAAATTCTTTGCAATTGAAACACTGTATCCCGCTCTGCTGCACTACCTGACTGCCTACAGTCTCCCTAGCCCCAACAACAGTTATTTTCCTTTGATACCCAAACTGCGCAATCTGATTGTCATTCTTGTACCTTGGAGTAGTATCCACATACTTGTTTTTGGAGTTTAAAGAAGTTCTGAGGTTGTTGTTGGTAGGTTTGTAGAGCTTTTTTAAAGTATTTGCGTCGAGTGCACAAATTTTTCTTATAATTCCTTGATATCTCTCTGAGCTTGTTCTGGATCACTGTCTTCTTCAGAAGCTGACTCAGATGGAGGTGTGATTGGTTTGGCTATCTCCTTGCCTTTAAATTTGGTATCTGGTAAAAGATAATTGTTTTGATGGTTGTGCAATCGATTTGTGTGATTTTGGTGCTTGATAATAAGAATCAGGATATTGTTGAGCAGAAGCAACAAGTGCTAATGGGTTAGCATTCTTGGCTATTCTTTCAGCACGGATTACATTAACTTCTTTTTGATATTGTTTCAGAACGTCAAAGAGCTTGTGATATGAGAATGTATCCAAATCTTGTTGTTGCTTGACAATTGTCACAAACCTTGACCATTCTGGTTAAAGTTGTTGAAGAAATTAAACATTGACTTGCATCGTAGCAACTGTCCAGTTGTTTCTTATAATTTCATTCACCATCTTGTAAAATCGGGAGTAGTAAAACTCCATTGACTCTCATGAGAAGTGAATTTTCTAAATTCCCAAAACAAATTAGTCTTGACATCTTGAATGTTAAGAGATTCACCCTGTTGAAGTCTTTCGATAGCTATCCACATGTCATGAGCTGTTTTACATGCATCAATAGTTGAGTAGATTTCATCTCCAATTTCAGTCAATAGCAAATGAATTGCTTCCTTTTCCGATTGATAATGTTCTTTGTTTTCTGGAGACATATTCAAGAGTGTCTCAACTACTGTTCGTTCTGGAACTTCTAGGGAATTCTTTGTTGCAGGTACAACTAGGATTATGACAGTAGTAAGTTGATATGGACCTTCTAAAAGGCATTTCTCAAGCAATACTATTTGGTTTGTATCAAATGTTTTCTTAAGAAAGTGATTGCCACTGAGAATATCTTCCTGGTGCAAGCATTGGGAGACGATCCCTTGAACCAGCTGCCATGATGTTGTTATGCATTTGGCTGTCGGTTGTGGAAGTTACAATTAGGGTAGTCGTGATGAATGATTACAGAATTATGAAATGAAAATGATTTGTAGGATCTTAAGTAGGTAAAGTGATTGTTGTTGTGGTTGAAAACTATTTCACGGGATTTTACAAGTCTTGATTAAACCGAGAAAACACGTGAGTGGATCACGATTTTACTAAATCAAGAAAAACCGTGAAAATAGAATTGTTGTTGTTGTTGAAATCGTTGTTGTTGTCGAAGAACTTGAACTTTCGTTAACGATTTGTTGAGCTAAAATGATGAACGGTGCACAAATTTTAAGCTTGAAATAATTAACAGTTGATCAAAACTCAATTAAGGACTAACGGTGTACAAACGATTCACTTTTGAGGACTAACGGGCTGTTATGTAAGAATAAGGACTAACGGTGTAAGTTGTTTCAACAAAGAAGGTTATTAATCAAATAAAGGATTAACTTCGAAATGGTTATTTAGTTCAGGGACTGCATGTGCAACTTTTTAATTCTTGATAATTAATAATAAATATTCCCTCCTAAATTTTTTTGTCATCTTCGTTTTCAAAATTGTAAAAGTGTTCATGATTATGGATTTGATCTTTCGAACCGGTACGGTTATCGTCCGTGAAATCTGAATATACCACGTTGATCGGAAATGAGTCACGATCACAATGGTGTATGTCTTAAGTCCCGTAGTTAAACGTCACTCGAAACCGAAAACCCGAAAATGACTTACACGTGAATATTGTGTTCTATGTAAGTTGCCAATTCGTTTCATACTTTAATGTTGCGAATTCGTGTACAAAAGGAGGATTGCAAATGCGTTTGACACAGTAATTTGCGTATTCGGTTACAAAAGGAGGATTGCAAATTCGTGTGACAAAGAATTTTGCGAATTCGGAGAACAAAGTAAACTGCAAATTCGGGGAACAAAAAGGTTGCTAATTCGTTTGCGTGAGGAGTTGCGAATTCGTGTGATGAAGGAGATTGTGAATTCGTGTGATGAAGAAATTGCGAATTCGGGGAACACTAATAAGCTGCGAATTCGTGTGATAAAGGAATTTTGCGAATTCGTTTCTCACTTGAATGTTGCTAATTCGTGTACAATGTCCTTGTGGTCCTTGTACCTTGCATTTGTCATCTACAGAAACAACCAAAAATGATCGTCCTTGTTTCCTTAAAGTGTGGATCTATGTTGCTTGTCTTCACCGTGGACCACCAAGAATAATAAGCTCAACCAAAATCTTGAATAAGCTTAAAAAATAAGCTTGTTTATGAGAAGAATAAGCCAACGACAAGTTTAACAAATAGGCTACTTTAACACTAATAAGCAACACCAGAATAAGCAAAAACCAAAGATGAACCGTGACCCTTATTGTTACTATTATAAGCCCAAAGTGATTCTTGTGAACAGTAAGCCTATATGAAATATGAAAAGAAAAAAAAACTGTTGTTGAACCAAAAAAAACGTAACCTACAAATGAAAAAAAAGAAAAAAAAAGTAACCACTAGTGAGCCACTTGAAAGTTGGTTATGATTTCGGCAAGTTTTGAGGCCCAAATAAGCCGAATAAGAATAAGCTCAAAAATAAGCACAAAACCACTAAACCACGAAACCCACCCGAGGCGAGTGATACCAATTGTTGGTAAACCTGAATCACTTTCACTTCACCATGATGAACAAGAAAATAAGATGAGATAAAATGAAGAAAAGTAAAGAGAGAAATAAAGAAAGGAAAAGGAATGGTTGATTGCAAATGAAAAAATACAAATGAGACCAACACTCTCTCCACACTTGGAGAGGGGTATTTATACCAAGTAATGGGTCGGGCCTTATGAGGCTTTGTATGGGCCGTTTGGTATTTTAATCATGGGCCGGGCTCGGGTCTTGTGGGCTTAAGCCCATAACGCTTACACAACTAGATTAAATAAACGAGCCTGATAGGCATAACTAGCCTATTACAACATTTAATAAATAAAGACTGAGCTTTCATAATTAGTAGCCGAGCTTCCTTGTTCGACTCAATATTTTGAGGCTAACACAAACGACAACCCTTTAAATCTTTTTTGCTTTTGACTCTTGAAATAACAACGTATAGTTGTCCATGTGTAAAAACATGTACAAATCAACTTTTAAAAGCGATTGACCCTGGCTCTTGCTAATTGTCATAGCAAATGTAACTAGCATAGGATATTGTTTTTTTGCGATCTTTTTTATTAGATTTTGGGAAATTTTCAACCATTAAATGTTAGACAAAAGTGGAACTTTTGCTCAATATCATTTGAAATTTCAAAATGAAAGTATGTAATGTTTTAAAGATAAGCAAAGTTATTCATGATGAGTTAGATGTTAGCCTTACTATTTTGTAAAGCTGATGTCTTACACGTGAATTGGACTAGCTATAGACTAACTGCTAAACGCATGGACTATTATTGTAAACGATGTATAGTTAGCTTTAATATAGGCTATAAATACCCCCCATGACTCTCCACGGGAGGTGTGGAAGTTCATTATTGTTTTCTTCTTTTCTAATCTAATAAACACATAGTTTTCTTTCACCCTATCTCTACTTTCTCTCGCTAGAACACCATGGTTTATAAAAACGTTTATAAAAAAAGTCTTTGTTAGATTTTTAAGAAAGAGGTCATGCCCCGACCATGTTTATCAAACCGGGTTAACCTAGGTCAACGAAAAATCGGCGGTTTTGGAAAAGACAACATAAAACAAGGAAAATGTTAAGACTGGATCGCTTACTGGGCAACGTCTCGCTCGGGATGCCATTGCGGTTTCGCATAAGACAACGGTTCTGGATCGCTCACGCTCTTCGCACCAGCAAGAGTTTCTTGTGTAGAAGGTGGAGCCCGCTTCTAATCCCATTGAAGCTAAGGATTTCCCTTCGAGGGTACTCTGTGCAGGTCGGAAGGCAGCATGATCCTTCCTCAACACCTTGGGCTGTGCATTTGCTTCTGCCTCATCATTACCCCTTTTGCGGCGCCTTTTGTTCACAGGTGGCCCCATGGCGGCCACTTCCTTGTCCAGACCTGGTTCTTGAACGACCTCTGTGGTCGTTGCAGTTTCTAAAGGTGGGATTTCATGTGACAATCCGTCCTGGGCTTGATCTTTCGTCCCGCCCATCTCAGTAATCATCTGGGGTGGGTCTTCATTGGCAAAGTCCAGCGGCGATTTCTCTAGGGCGGAAGGTGTCCCCGAGGATCCTGATGCCACGGCCGTGTCCTCCATATCTATCACACGGCTTGCAGTGACAGTCAGTAGCGGCACCTCATGGGCGGCACGAGGTCGCGTCCCGGTCTTCACCTTGGCGGGATTCGGTGCACTGATCAAGTTAAACAAGTCCATATCTGCATTTACACAGGGATTGTTAGTATATCTTCATAAATATGAGGGAGGTAAAAACAGTTTATAAACACCCACCCCGGTCATCGTCATAGAGGAATATGAGGTACACATCGTCCCCCAGAAAGTAGCTCCGACTCAGCCCTACTAGGCATAATAGGAGTTCTGGTTGTTTTTGGATAGGGGTGCGGTGTGTGTTCAATGTCGTTACATCTGCCGCAGAATAGGAGTCTGCTGATGGCATATTGTCCTTTGGGGCGTTGGTGCGCCATTCCACGACGGTGGGGAATATTCTCTCGTCTACCCAGAAGAATCGGTTGTTCTAGTTCTTCAGGGAGTCAAGGGGCTTTGTATAACACTGTGGGGTGTTCTTCCCCAGACGTTTGCTAAAAGACATCCACCCTGAGTTGTAGGAAGGAACGTAGAAAACACAAAATAAATTCAGTGTGGGAATTATGTTCAGGACGCGGCAGTTGATTTCAAAGTGACTCACTTTGGCTGCGCCTATCACTGACAGTTGTGAAAGATGAATTTGGTAATAACCAAGGATGTCGAAGAGGAATTGTGAAATGGGGATACGATAGTTTGCAAATTCGAAAAACTTGGTGTAAACACCGACTTTGCCCTCCGGAAACTCCACGATGGGTTCCTCTGGGCCAGGCAACTCATGATGCAAGCTCTCTGGTATACCGTTCTCTGAGGTGAACTCTAGAAAATACTCTTCGGAGATGGTTGATACGGCGTCCTCAAGTTGTACTGTATCCCTACCCATTTTTAATTAGTTTAAAAAAGGGTCATGGTGTACTAACCTGCGGTGATGGGATTCCGTGGGAATAAGTGACGTGTGCAGCTATATGAGTAAAAATGGCGGTTTGATTTGAAAACTGTGGAAACATACACAGTGATTGCTTGCCCTATTTATACTATGTCCTCGACAATTGCGCCTAGTTGGATGATTGACACGTGTCCTCCACTAACTTTTTGGATGGTTAAGCTTGCGAGGAAGGTGAAATGGTTATGGGCTTACACGTCCCATCATTCAACCGTTTTTGCCGTTTCTTGATAAATGGGTCCTATTATTACGCTGCGGGGCTCAACATACGATATAGGAGATTAAGCATTTCTAGGAAGGGTCGAGGTATTTGGTAGTCTAGCAACCGTGATCGCGGTTCTGACCACGACCACATATCCTAGATTAGGGGGACATAATGACGTATAGTATGGACCGTCCCGGCCTACTCATACTATTATGGGCACGGTAGCTAACGATGGGCCTTTGGCCCACACATCGCTGTCATGGCCACTTGGACCTACGGGTCGCGGTTGCCAGCACGTGGTCCGTGGCCGCGATATCTTCACGAGTTATCTTTAGGAATGGATAACCTAATTAAATAAGAGATATGCTCTAATTTAAATCGGTTAGGATAATCCCGAATCCCTACTATATCGGTCGTGTCTTAGGCCGAAAGATATGAAAACCCTAGGGGTTATTTAGCCTATAAAAGGAACGCAGTTGTCATCAATACATGTATCTTGTGAAAAACCCTAATTACATTCAATTACTCTCCAAAGCTATATACTTACCCTCACACCGGATTCCAATCATGGGATCCGCTCCCACGATAAGGTTAACGGTATTTCATTCCTTGTGTAGGGTCCTTCAAATAAGTTCACTTGATATAAAAACAAAGTGCTACATACCCGAATAGTTTTCTATTCGGTCTAAACAAGACCCGACCTAACTTCTGTATCAACAAAATTGATACAAACAAAATACTTTTACTCGCGTGTTGTAGCGGGGTAAAAAAAATATTTGTGTATGTTTTTAAGATAAAAAGTGTTAAAAAGAAAATTAATGTAAAGGACTTTATAGACTTTGTTGTATGAGTAAACTGCAAAATACATCCTTATGGTTTGAACTTTCTCATAAAATACATCTTTGTTAGAAACTATTGGCAAGTTACATCACTCGTTAGGTAAACGTTTGCCACAATACATCCCTGAGGACCAATAACGCAAAAAATATTCCGTTATAATTTGACGAGGGATGTATTGTGTGAAAAAACCACATGGATGTATTTTGCAAATATTATGTTTTTTATTTTGTTTTTACTTTTAATTATTAATATATTTTTTTTATCTGTTTGGTACGTTTTTTTTGTTTTTCTCCGACGTTATTATACGTTTTTATACGTTTTCATACGCTTTCATCCGCTTTTATCAGATTAAATATGTTTTGGTAAATTCTTATAAATTTTGTACGTGTTTGTACGTTTTGATACGTTTTTATAAGTTTTTTATCCGTTTTTGTACGCTTTTTCTGATTTGTCCGCTTTGTACGTTTTCATCCGTATTTATTATCACTTTTTATCTGTTTTTGTACGCTTTCATCCGTACAAAAACGTAAAAAAAACCAAAAAGTATGTCGCATTGAGTAGAACAAAAAAAAGTTCACGTACTAAAACGGTACATTAGTGAAAGTACGTTGGAATTGTACAACTAAAATCAATTTAAAACATCCACTTTCACCTCTTCTACCACCTTTTTTAATTAAAACTCAATTTCAACCCTTCTTTTTTAAAATTACATATCTTAATAACTCTAAACCGTTAATTTACATAAAATTACACCATTGTGACGAGCATATAATTATCTTTCAATAAAGGGGTACTTTCATATACTTTCGACAAATTTTTTATCTTCTTTTGGTATTTTTTGTTTTTTTTAGGTGCAGTATTTTGTTTGATATATCACATGTGATATAACACTAATTTGTAAGTTCGAACACTTAACATGTTGTTTTAAAATTGAAATATGTATTTATGTATAACTCCAGTTGGTTAACGGTTGTTTGCATTCAAAAATTCAAAATCTTAGTTTTCCAATCATATATCACACATAATTTTGGAACTTTCAATAATTGCAGTTTATTCATAGAAGTTGGAAAAAATATATGATTTTTTTATATTCAAACACGCTTGATATATCACATGTGATATAACACTAATTTTTAGATTCAAAGACAGAAGATATTGACATAAGTATTATTTTCGATCCAAAAAATGGTGAATATTTTGGAGTTGTATACAAATACTTATTCCCATTTTACGACAACATGTTTAGTGTTCGAACTTACGTATTAGTGTTATATCACAAGTGATATATCAAACGAGTTTGAATATCATTTTTTTTCTATTTTCACCAACTTCGATGAAATAAACATATTGATTTAGAGGTTAAAATATTATGTGTGATATATGGTTGGAAAACTTATAATGTGTATATTTCAATGCAAAAAATGGTGAATCTTTTGGAGTTATACACTAATACTTATGCTCATTTTATGATAGCATATTGAGCTTCGAACATATAGATTCGTGCTATATCACATGTGATACGTCAAGCGAGTTTGACTTTAAAAAAAAATCATCTATTTCCTTCAACTTTTACAAAAAACTGTATTGACTTAGATATTCACGAATTATGTTTGGTATATGGTTAGATGGCTAAGGATGTTATTTTTTAATGCCAAAAAGGATTAACCATTTGATATTTTACACAAATACTTATGTTTATTTTATGACATCATGCTGAGTGTTCGAACTTACAAATTAATGTTATATCACATGTGATACATCAAGCGGATTTGACAATAATTTTCAATTTTTTTATTTTTTATCAACTTCTACGAATAAACTGTGTTGATTTGGAGGTTCTAAAATTTTGTGTGATAAACGGCTAGAAAGCTAATGATGTGTATTTTTCAATGCTAAAAACGATGATTCATTCGGAGTTTTACACAAATATTTATACCCGTCTTATAAAAACATGTTGAGTGTTCGAACTTATAGATTAATGTTATATCACAGATGATATATCAAACAGAATAGTACACCGTATAAAAAACTAAAAAACAAAGTTTGTTGAAAGTGTATAAAAATGCTCCTTTATGAAAAGATAATCATGTATTCGTCATAATAGCGATTTACGATTTTTAAGTATGGGTATAATGTCTCTAATAACTTTTCTCTAGTTTACACATCATCCCGTCAATTAATTAAAACTCATTAATTAATTAAATACAAAGTACTACAAGATGCTCCTGCCCCATTTCTATTTAAAGGATGACCACGATGTGAATTATATATTGTCGTGGAATTAGACATTATTAAAGCATAATTAAATTATTAGTAAAGAAATAAATATCGCAATAACTAATCCGTCTAAGAACTCATGTTATGAATAAAAAAGGAAAGAAAAACACGTTTGAAAACAGGATTAAAAAATGATTTTCAATAATTAGATTGCATTATTGCAGTTTGTGATAATTAAATATGTTTTAAATGAAACCACCCCTTACAAGCGATATAGTTTAAGGTAAATGCTAAAATTAATTCATGTACTTATACATTATATAAACGAGTCGTTCAAACCCGTGCGATGCACCGGGCTTAGTTTTGTTGGTAATCGAGGGTTTGCTTATGCGGATCAGTGTGTAAGTTTGTTTGACCGGTTTGAAAGACGTTTGCAAATATGTTAAGGCGTAATGAGTGTTTAAATGGTGTCAAGATGTATGTGGCTGTTGGTAGCTAAATCTTATGCCGTACTATGATGATAATACAGTTTTCAAACAAAGTATGATCTTCAAATTCGCAAATTTATGAGCTTCTGTTTTACTTTTTGTAGTTTTAAAATAAAATAATAACAGTAATCTAAACTTGAGACTTACGTAAAATCAACTGAAACAGTCGACATTAAGCTATCTTCATATTACCATTCTCATTATGCAAGCTCAAAACTTGGCCATCTTATATCTTCACATTTTAAGCATATTCCGACCCATACTATTACACAAAAGAATTAAGAGTGTTTCTGGCATTCATACAACTCGGTACAAAAAAAATTAACAAACTCTACAAAATTCATCGTACCATTTTCAATATCGACCACCACACTGCATTCTCGTAACCTGTCTCTCCTTTACAAAAACCACATCGTTACTAACAAAAAACTGAAAATGTCACCAGCAGGGTTGTCTACTGGGCTACCTGCTGCTAGAGCGTCTGCAATTCTAAGTGCCATGGATGCTCGATATGATGTCCAGTCAGCAATCTCCATATGATCAAATGTCTCAAATGTGTTAGGACAAAGAGTAGTCGGTAAATCCAAAGGAATGTGCTCACAACTTTATTCATCTATATTTCATTCCTATGTCACTATATTCTGTCCAACGGAACCTATAGTAACTAAACAAACGAAAAAAGAAAAAAAAAGAGACATGTTCTTTCAGGATGGCATCCGATTCTTCCAGGATTGCCATCTTCACATCAGGATGGCATCCGATTCTTTCAATAGTACCTCTTTCTACTTCCATACTATCGACATGCTCGTGCTCATTTTCTTGAATCAGTTCGCACATGCCAAATACATCAAAAGACTTTTTCAAATTTGACTTTGGTCGAATCGGATAAAAGTATTAATTCGTACCAAGCAAGCGCAACCCAAATTGTGCCATCAGCCGAGCGTGGCACTAAACGATAGGCATTGGTTTCTGTTTAACGATTCACCCACAAACAACAACCAACTTTATAATTACCAAAAATAAGATATATAGTTGATGGTGTTTACCACAGGGTGAGAAGGCAAATACGGTGCCAAGTGTTTCTCCACACCAATGGGACCCATTTTGGGACCACCTCCACCGTGCGGGATGCAAAATGTCTTGTGAAGGTTGAGATGACAAACATGGGTACCAATCAACCCCGTACTCCTCAGACCAACCTGCAAATATACAGCTTATTGGCATGCAATGCTATACAGTTGTTTACAACTTTTGGCATAAAATAATCAGTCAAGTGCTTATCTACTCTTATTATGCAGATAAGCAGTTTTGTGTTGGATTATATGGTAGTTGGATAAGCAATACGCAACTAGAGGTGTGTGAGCCTATTGGGGGCACACACGTTAAACGCTTAGGGTACGTTTAATGCTTCACGTAAGCTCCTAAACCAAACCGTTTGGACATTATATGATTAGACATGATCCTAAGGTTGTCCTAAGAGAGGGGCCAGCCTAAAGGAAGGATCTAGAGAGTGTCTAGATTCATTATTGTTAGTGATAAGGAGATAAGGGAGGAAAATAAGGTGTTGTGATAAGAATTGGAGTCTTACTCCTATTCTTATCATGAGAAGGGTTCAAGGCTATAAAAGCTCATCACCCCATCTCATTATATGCCGAACAGAAGACAAAGAAATCAGATTTCATATTCTTTCTCCACTCCACATCTCCACCGAATATCTCTAGTAGTTAGATAGGGTTTTTCGGTTCTCACCCTTTTCCTTATTTTGAATTCGACGAACCCTTTAAGGGTTTTAGTGTTGTTCGTGATACTTCACCAGGTCGAGGAAAGCAAGGGTTTGGTTTGGTTTTAGGTTGGATCGCACGGGAATAATCAAAAGAAGCTAGGGTTTTATTTTGGTCATTTTCGGTTCACACCGAAATTGATTAATTCCTTATTAAGGGTTCTTTTGATTTTCGGTAATAATTACAAGGGTTGTTTGTGTGGTATTTTGATCCAAGTTGGTACGACATATTGTTGTTTGTGACGTGAAGTGTAGGACTAGCATCCGAGCGTGCCCGTTTACGTGTTTGTGTGAGCACTCGTAGAGGTGACAACTTAGTCACTCGTTTCTCGTTCTTGGTTTCATTTATTTGCTGGTGTCTACGAGGGTATGTTTCTTATTTAATTTACATATTCCTTATTGTGTGTTTTGTATGTTAATTATTTGTACTAGACTCGATCTATCCGCTGCGTACTCGTAAGAGTTAAATTGGTTAACTTGATTGTTAAATTCCAACAGTTTACAACTTTTGGCATAAAATAATCAGTCAAATGCTTATCTACTCTTATTATGCAGATAAGCAGTTTTGTGTTTTCGGGTAAAACAGATTACTTGCTTATTAATGAGCACATATATCTATGCATTCATATTGGCTCCATCCATGTAAACCTGATAGCCATAAACTCCATAAGTAAAAGGATATGTGACCTGATAATTTATAGGAACGAAAGAAGTTAATATTTATTTATCACACATGTAATATTTGATTAAAAAATGCATACCATAAGAGCCAATAAGTTATCCTTGTTTGCCTCAGTAGCCTTTCGTAGCCTCAGCAGCCTTTCGTACCTCTTCAATTTTAATATTAGCTATTAATCTCAACTCGAGGCATTATGTGATTTACTGCTTTCATTATAAGAGTTTGTTCCTTAATTTTCAATCCAATTTTTA
Source organism: Tanacetum coccineum (assembly GCA_026074375.1). Lineage (NCBI taxonomy): Eukaryota > Viridiplantae > Streptophyta > Magnoliopsida > Asterales > Asteraceae > Tanacetum > Tanacetum coccineum. The sequence continues at coordinate 18,021 of BQNB010008045.1, forward strand.
GTCTGTTTTAATTGCTTATATGTGATATGCCTTGTGTCTAGTCAATATTTGCAAAATATAGATTTTATGAAACTCTTAAAACCGGACTAATACTTATAGAGAAATTTGGATTGAACATGTCTAATATTACACACATAATTTTATTCCTTGTGACCAGTTATGTGTTATTTGCGAAACTGGGGTTTTTGGACAAATTTAATACGGACATTAAACTATGAAATTTGATTTCTTGTGAACTTTTAGTTTTTATGTGCGCAATATGGGGTTGAATTGATCTTTAATCTTATCCCGCCCCACTACATGCTTCGGCATATGAGGGAATTATTGGAATTACTTGTGTCTTCGGACGCAAGTAGGAGTACAATATAGGGTTTGATCAATTTGTAATCCCACCATATTGGCAAATATAAAACTAATGTTAACAAAAGGGGTTTCTTAACATATAATAGCATCATTAGTCAATTGGAAGTACGGCTCACCCATTGTTGGACAAACTATAAGAGAAGTTTAAGGCGGGTGGAAGTAAGGTTCCCCAAAAGAAGTCAAGTTTTTTATACGCTTCGCGCTGACCTGCTTCTCCGCTTCTTTGTGCGTAAAAAATAAAGCTACCGAGAACATTTGACAAAATAATGTCTATACCAAAAAGGTTAACAAAATGTTTTCTTAACTTTGTGCTAAAAGTTGTTTTGCATGCTTCTTGTACACGATTTTGTCACATTTATGTGTATACCCTTATGTGAAATTTTAAGTCTATGCCAGCCAAAACTAGAACACGTGCATTTGGATTGTCTTCTCTGGTCAGACCTCAGGGCCTTTCCAACCCATGGCAAATTTTTTCCATCGGTCAGACCTTTGTCAATTTTTTCACGTTCTGTTTTAGTGGACTTAAATCGAGTTACCTGGTCAGACCTCGGACCCGAGGCATAAGATGAGACCAAATATGCTTTTGACATTACTATAAGAGTTACCAATGTCACTAGTCTTATAAATCTAAGAGTTTCATTCCATGCAATTAACGTTCGTCGCTTACCTCTTGCCCCACTTGTTTACACGTTGGTCAGACCTCCGGTAATAAGTGGGAGGTCAAGCTGGATCTTAGTCTTATTATTATTAATTGGTAGTTAATTCTTTTAAGAATTTAATTATCAAAAATACTAAATGGAACTTTCTATGTTCTAGTTAATTGTGTTATTGCAACATAATTCGTAAACGAAAGTTTGTTTTCTTATAGAAGACAAACAGTGGTCTCTATTCTGGTAAAAAGATGAGACTTTGCTCCTATCTCTTTCATTGGTTGACCAAGAATTAGATAGGGTATCTAATTGAATTTTACTCAATTATATTTAAACACACTTTTAATCTATTCATTACCCTTTCCGGTTCTGACATATTTGAAAGATATATTTACTTTCGTGTAACTAGAGTACTATTTTGGTCTATAGCTGCCAAAATAATGACGTCTTGCACTTTCCACGATGTATGATTTTTAAGCCGCAACGAGTAAAGAAAATTACTAGCAGGTCTTCTAGGTATTTTCTTGGACTTATTTTATTCCTTATAATGCTAAACACCCTTATGGTTAGACAGACAAATTAAGGAGGAAATGCATGCTAAATATTCAAGTTAATGAATACATGATGGCTAGTCCCTCATCTACATAAGTAGAACTTCATATATTATGTACAATACCTAAGTCCATAGGCTACATGTATCATTCTAAGAGAGTAGTAAAGTGAAATAAATCGCTATTTTCCATTCTACAGGTTGATGTTAATCACTTACAATGTTGACAAATCAGTTGGGAGCTTTGCGTTTTATAACTAAAATAACATTCAAACGTTCAGTGTATGCTAGAACATCGTTCCCTTTGACCTTTAGGTTCCACAACACAATTTCTAGTTTCTGGATCTCACCTAGTGGACAATACTTGTTCGTCATTTTCTTCTTGAGTCCTTCCCAAGTCATTGCATATGCATCGGGACCTAAAGTTCTTATCTGACCATTCCTCCAAGTCAAAGCAGCATCTAACAGAGTGCAGGTGGCAAACTTTACCTGATTCTTAATCGCACAACCACTGATATTGAAAACTGACTCCATCTTTTTAATCCACCGAGTTAAACCGACCACACCTTCAGTTCCTTTGAAGTTCAAAGGTTGACATTTCATGAAGTCAGCGTAGTAACAAGGGCGTGCAGTTTGCACATTTCTTCGGTCATCCTCGTGCAAACTGTGGCTTGCGTCTTCATTGGTGGAGTTTCGCTGAAGAGCTTGATCAATCATAGCTTGGACAGATTCTGGAGTCATGTTGTTTGGGTTAGTGTTGTCAGTAGGGGTATTCTGTCCTCGTCTGGTCGTAGGTGCCATGATTTGTCTAGATCATAAAAGACAAAACGCGAGGTTATAATCATGACAGAAAATAATTATGTATAGATGAGACAACAACACAAGAGAGATACATAACATAAACACATCTATTTCATTTATATTCTTAGAAAATTTTACATGAAATAGTTGTTGGTACACAAAATACAATACAAAAAAATCTAGGGCTATGCTAGCGGGGAAAACCCCTAATACTTAACATGCCTGTACAATGACCTAGCAAGATAAAATAACATAAATCACTAGATGTGACTGTCAGCATCCCTAGAAGCATCCTGGTGATCTGGAATCCTAGCATCTGGTCCTGGCTGTCTAGCTCTCCTCGGCTGCTCTCGGTGTGCTAGCAACTCGGCCTGCATGTCACTCATCTCTCATCTCATGTCTCTCATCACTCGGAGAGTCTCTGCCATCTGTGCCTGGCGCCTACGGTCAGACTCTCGAAGCGCTGCTATCTCAGCCTGCTGCATCTGAAAACGAGTCTCATATACCTGGTGCTGTGTCTGAATGAGAGTACTCTGCAGCTGTAGTTGTGCCTGATGTGCCTGGATATGAGTCTCGTGTGCATACACATGATCACGATGGGTCTGAAGCTCCTGATGGGTCGCCTGACTCAATCCTATCGAGTGAGCCCAAGCCTCTCGGGAAGCATAGGCCTCCTCCTCCACCATCCATACTGTCTCCTGGAGAGTCATCCCTTCCCACATAAGGGGTAAGTCGACCCTGGCCTGCGAGTCCATATCGACTCGCTGTGATATACGAGACCTACTATCCTGAGCATCCTCTAGTAAAGCATACAAGTCCTGTGTATCATGCTCATGGAGCTCAACAAGCTCTGTAACCCTAGTATTGACCTCTCCCACGGTCATAGGTGCTACCTCAGGAACTGCCTCTGCCGGATCTACCCAAGTATCCCTAATACCGTACCCAACATCTCTAACCCCCTGTCGCCTCTCTTCAGCATCTACCGTGCTGACAAACCCATAATCTATCCCCCGACCTCCGGTAGGTCTAGCAGTAGAACTCTCCCCGATCTCATATCTGGAGCCTAGAGTGGATAAACACAACCTCTTGCGAGGTGGCAGCTCCGTCTCGGGAACATCATCTCTACGGTCAATGGGTGGTGATATGTATAGAGATGATGGTAGTGGTGGTAGTGGAGGTGATGGTAATGCGGCAGTAACTGCATCAATAAGGGCCTGAGTGGATGCTATCCTGAGTGTCTGGATTTGGGTTGGACACCCAGATGATGGTAGTAATGGTGATGGCACAGGTGGTGGTGATGAATGTGCAGGTGGGGCCGTGCACCTAGCAAGGCGCTCTCCTGCAGAGGGTGGTGATAGTGAGATAGGTGGTGATGGTGATGGAGTAGTCATGGCCAGAAGTCTCTCAACCTCTGCCTCTGGTGGAAGGGATATGGAAGCCTGAGGCCGGACGGTAATCCTAGCCCCAATAGTAATGTCAGTGGAGGGTGGTGGTATAGCAGGCTCTGTTCCCTCAGGTGGGGAAACAGGCTCATCAGTAGGTACAACAATAGTAGAGTCAGCCGGAGCTAAGTGCTCCTCCTCCTCCTCCTCATCCTCATCATCGGCGTCATCCCCAGATGAATCGCCGTCATCATCATCTCCATCATCTCCCCCGTCCATAGGATAGTCAACCGGACCATCCTCTGTCTCATCATCCTCATACTCCTCTGGATCCTCCTCGGGATCCGACTCAGTAATATACCCGGGTGACTCAGCAGTAGGTGAATCAACAGGAGGTAATGGCTGCTCCTCAGCTGGGAACACATGCTCATCCTCCAATGGTATATACTCAGGGTATACAGGCTCTGGCACGTAATCAGGATCATGTGCCTGTACGAACATAGGCTCACGCTCATCCTCGTCCTGAGGAACTGGCGGTGTCTGTGGATCCTCTGGGCCTGGTATGTAATCCGGTGATGGTGGGGCTACTGGCTGTATAGGGAGTCCCCTTCATGAGATAAATGAGATTGCTTTTTGCGTTTAAGCTATGTGGTCTTGTTCTTTCTCCTTTGTTCTTGTTGTACGTTTGTCCTTCATGCTTTGCGGATCTTGACTTTGAGCCTTGTGTCATTGTCTTTTCGTCTATGCCATCATTGCGATTCTTGTGTCATTAACCAAACATTCTCATAATATGCCATATCTTGAAAGCTTTAAAATCAGAGTTTAGCGGAAGTCTTTGTCTTTTAAATCTGAGCTTTCATGATTGATTGTTTTGTAGAATGAGCATGTATATGTGGTAATTGATTCATCCTTGGTTGATATGGGATACCGTCACAACCGTTTAATGATGCAGTTTACGTTAGTGTTTAATCATGTAAAATGATTTGAAAATCAATCGACGTGTTATTGTAATAAGCCTTTTTGTAACACATAGGGAGTTTTATTCTTTTATCAAATTCATCATCCGTCAATTTCATTTCAATGGACCCAAATCCGTTATCCAGTTGGTCACAAGTTTGATTTCATTTAGGAATCTCGCAAATTCACTTACCAAGAGTTGTTTGATGCTTGCTCAGCAGGATTTCCATCTTCATTGTCGTATACATTAGTATCACTTCAGATGTTCTGGCAAATATCACCAATGATATTGCGTAGGTCTCTGTTATAAACAAACTTGTGAACCTGATGATGTTCAACAAGTGTTAGAAATGGATTGTGTCCTAACGAGATTTTGATTGATCTCTTGGGCCTAGCTCGATTATTGCATTTTGGTTTTTGTACTCGGAGGCTGGAGCTATATTGCCACCTATTCATATTAAACAATTCGAGTGAGATGTCATAGATAACTTGTGTATTCCGTGACAAATGAGACAAGTTTCTGTTGAGAGAAACCCGAATGGCTGGGAAGGGTTGTGCATTGCATCACTGGGTCCATGATGTCGTTTTCAATGTCAGCAATCAACTTGTGATTCTGACAGCATATGTATTGACCCGGTTTATGCCTTAAGTTGTGTGGAGGGCTTCTTTCTTTAGACCCTTTATCCATACATTTCTTTTTCATTCTTCAACGCCTTCAATGCTTACCAGGACGTCATTACTAACACCTTGTTGTGATTGTTCCAGTGTTAGCTCAATCTTAGTCGGCATTATTCCCATATATATTCATCTCCAATCATACCTAAGGACTGCTATTTCTAACTTTGGATTATCCTTGGGTAGATCCTCCGGTTCTGGTTGGATCATAGGATTGATTCCTAACCTAACCACCTTATGACTTCAGATTCGTCGTGAAATTAAGATGTTGTTGGGTATAAGATCGAACCATAAAACCTTTTCTTCAGCACATTGAGTCGAATAGATCATATTTTAATATACATTGTCTCCCTTATTTTAAATAATAAACCACTTGGTTTTTGAAATACCTTGTGATTAAAATTTGTCATAAAAATTCTGTGGTTGAGAAAATTATGGTCAGCATAAATGGTTTGGAACATTTTGATAATGTTTTGTACTACATAAGAATGGTCCGTTGATGATGTATCAGATCAATTAAAACTTTGTTTTTTCGAAAAACTCCCATCTCAAAAAATAGGGCCAATTGTAATATTGTTGTCTTTTGAAAACTTGTGAGGGATGGGGAGTGTTGAACACCAATTTTGAAAGATTATGATTTGTCATCGAGAAATTCTTGAAAAATCATGTTCAACTTTTTGAAAAACCAGATGTTAGAGGACTTCTCTTCTAACGGTAAGGGTAAGCGCACTGAAACGTACACTTTCCTTTTTCTTGAGCTAAAAACATTGAATGTCTTTTAAGAACAGCTCAAGACCGAGAAACGTTAATTTTCTCGTTGGGAGGATAAGTTATAAACCTTCCTTTATTTGAAGTCCGGGTTATGTACTGACATTTGCACATAAGCCATCTAGAAAATTAGAAATGACATGTTTTGAAACTATTTGCAACTCTCGCTCGAACTTCATTTACACACCCGTGTCAATGTTAATCGACATTTCTAAGCACGTAAATGTTATCGATTCCAAGAGACATGTCGAGAAGATTCTTTTTGGAAATTTTCTAATTTTCTGATTTTGTATTTATTTACCTGTTGTCCTCAGCATTGCTATATGATGGTGGAATAGTAATTCCAACTCTTGTCGTGATGTAGCTGTCTTGACTGCTAGAGGAACAACTTTTGGAACCAGCTTTGAACTTGACGGTTCATTGTTGTGGTCGTGAATTCCGAGTTCTGAGCGGTTATGATCAGAAGTTATTTGATGAAGAACGAGGCCTGAACTGATGTGAATAGACGCCATCTCCATGAAGACCGAGGCTTGATCTGCTGCGATCAAACGTCTTTTCCATTGAGGAACGAGGCCTGAAGTGTTATTTTCAGCAGACGCCATTTCATGTAGCTCATCTTTTGTGAAACCATTCTGGCACTGGTTTCTTAGATATCAGTAATTTCAGCAACACACTCTGAGATTTGTGCTTTTCATTATATAAATAGTGCATCTGCTCATTTAGGTCAATTCGTTTACTTTTGACCATTGAATTGACGTACCTGCAACTTAAACCAGAGTTTGTTTGAATGATGAATATAAGGGATATTCTACTATTGAAAACATGTGTTGTTCAATGTCAACCTTGCCGTGCAATAGATGAGTAACCTTTCCTGTGGGGAACCACCTAAGACAAACATTACTAAAGATTCTACCCATTGGTTTCCACCTAAGACAAGATCTAGGATTCATTATTTTCTCAGGGACAGTGGTAGTCTTTTTGTTTGAGAACCTATGTCCTGTGGGGATCTGTCTTTCTGGTTTCTTAGATGCACTTGACTTTTCTACGGGTGCATATATCTCTTTGTGGTCTTATGGATTTTGCATCCGTATACTGTGCACAGGCTCGTGGTTTAACCTGAGAGGTATTCTAGACGAATTCTTCATGATTTGCACTGTTAAGGCACTTTTTGCATGTAGACATTGCAATTCATTTATTTCAAGAAAGGAATTTTGTTTACTCTGTTTCCTATGTGAACATCTTTGTTTGAAACCCGGTTACTCATCTTCGATGCTTGCCAATTCCTAGGTTTTTGGTTTGCAACCTTTAGCAGTGTTGGTTTTTCTAGCAGGATCAATCAGCTTGTTTTCCTAACTCAATCTTTTGTCACTTTCTGGAAGTTGTGCACATTTCTTAGCTTTCTCTAGGTAGTAGTTATGAACCATTCATTTGGGCCTCTTTTTCCTTGGTGACTGATGTGGACACTATGCTTTGGGAATTCATAGATGGGGCCAGGTGCAATCAAAATCATTTGGCTTAGCTAAAGATGATTTCCTTAATTTGATGCCAAGAGTATGGGAGTGGGGTTTTGTCAACTTATTTCGAACATCAACTTGGGAGGCAAACGTGTTGTGGACATTGATATTGTTTCAGATTTATGCAGTTGGTTATCTTTACCACTGGTTGATTTCTGATTGATTGTACAGGCGGTTTTCCCAAGATAGATGGTTGTTCAAAATTAGTATCCACACCCTTTCTTTTGAACATCTCAATGAGTTTCTTTAACTCACTGATGGCTATGTTCTTGTCTTGCATTTGAGCTTTCAAATCTTGTATTTCATGATATTGTTCACGTTCTTTTCGAAATACATTAGATCCGTTTTCTTTGCAAACTGAGTTGTTTTTTTCCATTTGTTCTTTAATTGTAGTAAGCAAGTTCAAGAGAAATCGGAGTGTTTTTTCAGTTTAGAAAAAAATTTTTTTAACAAATTATTATGAACTTCTTTGTCAAACAGATTCAGTTTCGTTTTTGAAAGCTTATTATGCAAGACATTCATACATTCTTTGACTTGTGAAGATATCAGCATTGTATCCTGAATGAGCATTTTATTCAGACAGAGAATGCTAATATGACATATAAATCTTTAGGACACACACTCTTCGAGACGTAGATCATAAATGTTGGGGTTGAAAAATCCAAGCCTTTTCTGAGTCAAGTTTGTCAACCTCTTTCTTCAGGGATTTAACGTACTCATAATCTAATGGCAATTTCCGTTTTAAGTTCTGTCAAAGCGGAAAACTATCATTTTGACTTCTTTATGGAAAGAGGCATTATAGGTTTTGTCAAAAGTTCCATATTCATGAGCAGTTGGCTCCGAAAATAATCACTAGTATGTTTAAACCAAGTTTGATCAACATTTCCCTAAATTGATTGATGTTAAATGTCATTTCGTATAAAAAACTTGTCTACTTTTACTAATGGAATTTTGAAAACGGGTAGAAAGGCAACGTTTTTGCAATGTTTGGTTTGTTCTAAAAAAACAAACGGTTTTCTCCACCTTGTCTTCACTAACCTTTTTGCGCGTTCCAACTGATAAAGATACTCCAGTGAGGGTCCTTTAAAATTTCATATAGACTATTCTGATTAGTGTATTCTATGGTTTTCACTTTGTATTTATTCAATTTTGATCTACTCTCATTTTTATGAGTTCAGTCCTCCTCCCTTTCAGGGGCAAATCTGTTTGCAGGTAGAAGTATCATATGGGATCTCATACTAACAGGGCTTATGGATTGAGCTTTTTGAGGTACCTGGATTAGCAAAGGTTGGTCTACAATTTATATGTCGTGCATTTGGGTGCTAACATATGGATATGGTCTGTAATTGACTGATTACGAGAATAAACAATTTCGTTCAAAAACTTTATTTGTTTGTCCATTTCAATCATTTTGTCAAATATCTTTATCTTCCTTCTTAACCTTTATAGCCGAAATGACCTTTGTGTTCTCTTTGGGATTAACCTTCAGTTGTGACTTTGTTAAAAGGGACTCTTTTTGACTAATTCTTCAGGTTTCTGATAGAGAACTGAAATTTCATAGCTTAGTTTTTAAACTTCTTTAATTTACAATGTCTTTTAATGCTAATAGTCCTAGAGTTTTCAATTTAACTTTTGTTTGAAGAATCTATAATCAATGTGCAGTCATTCAAAGGCTTTGTACTTTCTCAAACTCATTATGTTTGTTATGAGTGCATTCAGATAACTATACCGACAAACTAATAGCTCCACGCAGAGCACTAATTGGTTTTCATAAGGTTATTTTTTGCAATTTTTCAATTCTTGTGTCTAATGATGCGTTTGCTTTCTTTAATTGCTTTAAAATCTTTTTATTTTCCTCAGTATCAAGAGTTAATTTTGCAAGTTAAATTAGCAAGCGCAGCACGTCATCAGCACATTCTGCAGCATGTTTCTCTTAAATGTGGTCTTCTTTCATTGAAAACACATTTTTTTGATCATTGTTTTGTACTGTTTCAATGACGTATCAGTAGAACCTGGATTATGCAGGTAAGACTTCTGAATCATTTGATGAAACCGTAATGTACTCCAATTCATGCTTAATCAATCTCTTCTATCTGGATTCAATCCAACTGCTTGTTTCATCTCTGAACTTGTAACCGATGATTGAACCTCTTGAACCTTGCATTGGTTGAGTCTGCCAACTTTGTCTTTACTCAACTTTTTCAAAACGTCATCTTAAGCTCCCCTTGCTCGGACTTGATCTTTCTATGATAACATTTGCTCAATGAGTAGTTCATGTTCTGATGATTGTTTCTTGGATTGTTTGGCTGTCATTTTAGTGTAATTCTGAGTTTTCTCTTATTCTCGATCTGATAAAAAAAGATCTTGAATATATATCAGAGGCTTTAACAAGTCAGAGTTAATGAACCTTTCAAACTGTACTTTGATCACACTTAGAGCGGATTTGGAATCCTTCTCGTGAAGTGTTTCTGCATTAAGAAGTGTTTCTAAGTTATTCCTGTGTTGAGATAACTGAAAAACTGAAGGTCTGACATATCACCAAAGAGTTGTGTAAAGCCTTGTTGTACAATAGACAACCAGAGAAAGTTGTCTTCTCGAGAAGTTGGTGGTTGATTTTAAGTGATTTAATTTGTTGAAGGAGTTTTCTTTGAAAATTTTGCTTGCATCTGCAGTTTCTGGTATCTCTGGTTCCTTTAAAACTGAACCGTAGATGTTGTAACTATGATTCCAATTTTTATCGTGGAATTACGATGTGTGAAATTTTGTTGGATCTTAAGGTGGATTTGTGATGTGATTGAAGTATGTGTTTGTGTTAGCAATTCACCGTTCACGGGATTTTACTCGTCTATGATTAAAACTGATAAATGAATTACATGGATTTTACAAAATATCAATAGAATAACCGTGATATGATTTGATTCGGAATCAGCGGCCAATGATTTTAATTGTCTAAAAACAGATAAGTTTTTCTGGCTAGGGTTACAGCAGATTGTGTAAATAGCTCGCCAACTGAAAAACGGGCCTAAAAATACAGATGGGCCAAGAGCTGAAAAAAACAAGGTCTAACACAAATTCCAAAAAAATAAAAAATGTCAATAACTCATAGTAAACGAGGGTTTTGGGCCTTGAAAAATCCGTAACCAGCTAAAGGGTGGTTACAGCTGCTTCCGTCTTGTTTTTCTCTTCGATTTGAGAGGTCACGGGCCTGAAACGGACTTACGGATCAAAAGTTATGGCTGTTTTACTGAAACCCTTTTCTTCACACAAGATTTCTAGACAAAACGCAGTGCTATCTTTAACCAAAACGCAGTGACACCAAAACGCAGTGACACCAAAACGCAGTGACACCAAAACGCAGTGACACCAAAACGCAGTGACTTTTGAATCAAAACGCAATGACCATTTAATCAAAACGCAGCTTGAGATTTGGTCAAAATGCAATGAAGTCTTGATTTGGGCAGAGTTTCTCCTAGTCAAAACGCAATATAGGTCTTCAAAACGCAACCAAGATCAAAACGCAACCTATTATCAAAACGCAACTTATGATCAAAACGCAACTTATGATCAAAACGCAATGAGATGTCAAATCGTACTTTTCCTTAAAATCGGGATCTTGTTTTTTTTCTTCACCAAAACGCAACCAAGAACATAATACGAAAAAAATCAAGATCAACCATTTAAGCACGATTTCAACCCAAATAAGCTTTAAACACTTATATCTAAGATAGTAGATGAATATTAACCACTTAATAACACGTTTTTCGTTGTGATTCTTCCGATTTGAACCAAAACGCAGCCAAGAAAAAAGGGTAGGCTCTGATGCCAATTGTAGGAACCCGATTTACACTTTCACTTCATATTACGAACCACGAATCGAACCAAGAAAAGAGATAAAGAAAGATTGAGTTGTTTTAGAGAGAGAAAGAAGAGAGAGGTTAGAGAGAAAAGAGAAAAGATATTATTAGAAAAGAGAAGAGATATTTTTTAAGAAGAAAAATATCTATATATACCCCTACACATTTAATGTGACGCGCGGGATATTTAACTAGGACTCGGGCTCGGGTTTTGCTTGGGATTAAACCCGAAACATATACAATATTAGATTAACTATCGAGCCCGATTCCCGATATTATTCTTTTACAACATTAACTAATTAAAGACCGAAGCTCCATCGTAAAGTGACCGAACTTCCTTGCTCGACTCAATAAATTAAGGCTAACACAACCAATAACAAGGATTTACCCATGTTTCTAGGGGTGGTGTCGCCCTGTTATTCAAAGCTATATTCCAACAAGCTGCAATAACATGCTTACAAGGAATACATGTCAATTCCTATTTCCTACATGAACATGTCATAGTTACTACATCCACAACACACTGATCACCAAGTGAACTTGAAACTTGATACTTATTTGCTCCATTCAATTGCACCTTCATCAAATAAGCTTCTTTCTTGATGGATTCCATGATTTTAGGGTTGTTGTCAAACCTTCTCTTGTTCTCAGCATTCCTTGCAGCACATCCCTTTAATTTCTGGTCTATTAAGTTATTGGCAAAATAGATAGCATCTTGGAGTCTTGTGGGTTCAGCAACAATCACATTTCCATAGATGTTTTTGGGTAGACCTCCAATGAACTTCTCAACCCTATCCACTTCATCTGGGACCATCTTAGTGTAGAGAAAAACCAACTCTTGAAATCTATGGGTGTAAACAGTCAGATCATCCCCTCCACGGTCAAATTCTACAGTTCTGTTTCCATCTTCTGAATTTCATTCCTCGGGCAGTAAACCTCGGTCATCAGCTTCATAAGAGCACTCAAAGTCATGGCATATGCCACATCAGCCCTAACTGTCTACTTATGGGAATTCCACCATGTCAACGTACTGTCTTGCAAAGTGAAGGTAGCATACTTCACTTAGTACTTTTGGGATAGTTGCTCATGTGGAACATTGTTTCCATTTTCTCAAACCAACGGGTTAGTCCTATAACTCCTTCCATTCCTTTGAAATTAAGTGGTTGACACGTCAGAAAATCCTGGTACGTACACTCTCGAGTAACGGGTACATACCCTCCATCATTTTGGTTAGGGTTTTGATATTTGCTAAATTGTATACTAATTTACCCGGGATTTTGCCAAATAAAAGCCAATTAAATGCCAAAAGAATAGAAAATGTGTGCTTTTGTGTCCAATTGTGCAGGTAAGGATTGAAAAGACAAAAAGAAGCAAAAACGATCAAAAACCGACAAGGAACGAAAGAGACAAGAATAAGAATGAAGAAACAGTCAGAGATCACAGCCGGATCAGCCCGACACAGTCAAACACAGCAAGAAAGAAAGACAAAGTATCAAAAATAAAAGCCAGGGACCAATTATGTCAAGTTTCAAAGTTCAAAGGCTTATTTGTGTAAAAGGGGCTAGAGTTGCCAAAAGAGAAAAGTTATATTAAGAAGAAAGAAAGAAGAAAACCACAAGGACTGAATTTGCATTTCTCAAACTTCTTTTATAACTAAATTGGGCGGAATAAAAGAAAGGGACGAGTTTTGCCAATTCTCCATACTTTTAAAACACAAAACGCGGCTTTAAACCCCCAACCAACCTATAACCGATTTTCCCGCCTTTTTCCACCACAAACCCAACACGCCACATTTCCACACTCCAACACCCGCTGCCCTTTCACTATCCTCTACCTTATATAATCCCCTCTTCCACATCTCCCAGCACACGTGGCAACACCTAATTGGTGCGAACACCTCATCAAGAGGATCAAACGGCCAAAAACAAGAAAAAATGATCTACGGTTGTGATTAAATGGAAGCTTCACGAATTCTTTACTCTCCTTCTCCCATCCTCTATAAATAGAAGAGAAATAGTTCATTTTAGTTAGTTAGTTTTTTTGTTTTTCAGTTTTTTTTATTTTTTACCTTTTAAGCATTTTTTTAAGCATTTTTCAAATTCAGTTTAAAGCACTTGTACTTTGTATTCCTTTGCTTGTACTTAATCATTTTCAGCAATATAATTCAGTTTTCAAGTATATTTGTACTTTGATTTCAATTTCAAGTCAATTTTGCCTCAATAAGCTCTTAATAAGCTGTTTTGAGCTTATTAGATGAAAATAAGCTCAAATTCTTTTTTAAGATTCTGTTTTAGTCATTCAATTACTACTTATAATCATTTTAAATTCATCATGAGCAATTGAACTCAGTTTGATCATACATTGGAAGTTTATGGAGGAATAAGCCAATCACAGCTTATTGAGCTTATTTTTTATGGTTTAGAGGCTAGGAGCCATTAGGTGTTTGTTTTTGAGCCACTCACTCTACAAGAGTGGCTCTAGTGCTGAGACTCCAACAATACTCAGGTTTCATTTTCTCAATGTCATCATAGCATTTACACAGCTTATTCATTTAGCTTATTTCAACATTCTTGTTTTACCTTGTGATGAATCCTGTTCATTTAGCTTAGTTAGCTTGTAGATGTATTAGCTTTAATTTGTCTTAGTTAACAATACATATAGATTTAACATTTTTTCAGTCCAGTCATAACTGCTAGTGTAATAAGCTTAGGAGAGAAACTAGCTTAAAACTACTAATAAGCTGTAGGTTTAAAAGCTTAAATAGTTTCATTAGGTTAGTTTAAGTAGAAGTGGATAAAAAGTTTTAGTAATTTTAGCTTTAAAATAGATTTTCAGTAAAATTTAGTTAGGTCAGATTTAGTAAAGGAGTGTTTGGCTTAATGCATTTTTTACTTAAAAAGTCAACACAAACTTGTTAGATCACTTTGGATAGATGAGTATGACAGCATGTTCAAGTTTTAAAGAGATTTTAGGATTTAGTGTGTAGAATTTTAAAGTTTTGAGCTTAGAATTCCTTCATTAGCACCAGGGCAACTCTTAGATTTAAGTGCTCTTAGATTTAAGGGACTTATTGCAACTTAGAGTTCATATTTTGAAAATGTATCCTTAAATACATGTAAATGAGGTAAAATCATGTATACTTACGTGGAATTTTAGCCTGCACAATTGTGCTTACCAGAAAACAAATACATCAGCAAACAGCAGTAGAAACTCAGTTACTACTAGCATGTTGCTCTTCTTCATTTTTTTTTAGTTCAAGTTGAGCATTATCCCAAGGGATTTGGTTATTCAGAATTTAGCACAATAATAAGACTCCATTAGATTTTACATAAGTAACCAGTTTTTGACTTTCATTTCAATCAGCTTCTAGGTAGCTTTTTATGTCTTATCAAAAGTGGTATAGTAGCATTTAGGATTCTAGCTTATTTTCTTGTTGATTTTCATTTCTAGTTGTAATCTTGAAAAAACCTTTAATATAGGTTAGTTTTAAATCCAAAGCATAGCTTAGATTCAAAATTTCAGCTTTTTAGGATTAGAAATAAGCTTTTTAGCTTATAAGAAAAAGCTTGAAAACAGTAATAAGCTGAGTTTTAGATTTTAAGTTCACATTTCTTGTTAATCTTGTTAACCTTAGGCTTATTTCTTTCTAGACATACAAAGTACACATCTTAAGCTCTATTTAGCAACTTTTAGTTTTCATTTTCATCTAGAAATAAGCTTGGAATAAGCCATTATATAGAAAAGCTCTTAAACTCCTTAGTTTCTGTAACAGTTTCTAAACAGCTTATTTTCTAGCTTATTCTTTTGTCAAAAGTCAAAAGTGCTTTTATTAAAGTTGTAGATTAATAAGCTCATTAAAAAGTTTGGTAGTTTTAAGTTTTCCTGAAAACCACTTTTTAAAATAAGCCAAAAATAAGCCACAAGCCAGGTCTATTTTTGGTTCTTTTCTAATAGTCTAGGGTCAACAGTTTCTATTATAGTGTAAAATCTCAATAATTAGCCCGCCTACCTTTTAGTTTCTTTAATTGCAATATCTACCCTGTCTTTCTAGTATAATAAATAGTTTTATAATATTTGAATTTAGTTTAAATAAAAATTAGGGTTTAGTTTTAATTGGACAAATTAGGGCTCAATTAGGTCATACAATTTGGGGCTTTTTGTGCCTTTGCATTTCTGCATCCTTTTAGTGTTTTAAAATCATTTTCATATTTTTTTCATTACAACTTGATTTTCTAGGAATTAAAATAGATTTAGGTAAATTTATTTTTCTTAGATAAATCATAAAAAATAGAAAATAGATTAAAAAATTTAAAATCTTTTTTGCATTAATTTCATTTTAAATCTAGAATTTTGAAAAATAAAAGTAAAATTTTAGTATATTTTTAGAAAAAAGTTTATTTTTGATAAATCATTAAAATCTTAGAAAAATCATAAAAATTCAAAAATCACATAAAAAATTCCAAATTCTTTTCCTAAAATTTTCATTTTAAATTTGTGATTTTTAGGTATTAAATTTGTTAAAAGTTGTGTTTTAGTTTTTAAATTTCAGTTTTAGCTCGCGTTTAATTCGATTTGTGCATTTAATTTTCGTGCTAGTTAATTGTTTTTCAATTCTTGCTATTACATTTGTAGTGTAATCAACAAATCAAATATCCTTTACTATTCTAAACTTGAATCCGAATCATTCTTAAATTCTCAATTCACGATTTCGTTGGGACACGACCCGAGTTGTACAATACTTCCCGGATAAAAATATACGAATTGTGTTTTCTTTTGTGAGATTTTTACCTTATATTTCTCTTGGTTGAGAAGTATTTTGGAAAGAATTCTTACGAGATTAATACTATAAGTATATAAATTTGTTTTACCACAACCAAATTTTGGCGCCGTTGCCGGGGAAGTCGTGAACGATTGTTGAAGAATATTCGTTGAAGTAGAGTTTCGAAGATCCTTCCATTGGAAGTTATTTTGCTATTTTTCTATAAAAATATAAAAAGTTCATTAATTCGATTCCTATCGAATTAAGTAAAAAAATAAATAATAAACATTTGGATACTAGTTATCCATCTTAAACCATTCCAATTAACAACAAAACAAATCGTTGAAGTACTTGCCGAGTACGACCGGACCTTTAAGGTTTACAAACTATAAGTGAGTTTAAATGAAAAGTGATAGCTATTCCTCTAAGTATCATTGCGGCTCGCCTAAGGAGCTTTTCCGCTCACATTGTGCTACTCTTAGAGACTTATCGTGAAGCTTGTAATAAGCGCTTAACCCAAAAATATTTTTTTGTTTCCCATTTCCTAATAAAAACGTAAAAAATTGTAATTCCCTCCAAAAAGAATCTTCTCAATCTCAAATTTTCTTATGTATTATTCGAAAAAGCTAAAAATATTCTTCTCATTCCTCTGATTTGTTTAATTCTCATTTTCCTTATCCTCGATAACGTTTAATTCTTATGGCGCTTAATCGATCAAAATCTCGTTATGCAATCAAAGAGTGTTCAACTTGTGGAAGTTGGTACACTAAAAAGTGTTGTTCGATAGGAAATCTCAAAGACCAAATCATTGTTCCTGTGTCCGACTCTTTTCAGCATTGTGCGGTTTTGTGGAACACCCCAGTCGATGGTCCGTATAGTCAAGGATGTACTCTTATACTACGAAATTTGAAAAAGATTTGTTTGCATATTGTGTTGATAATGGAGTTTTCCAAAATTTTCAAGATACTTCCGAGTCATTCAATGACAATACCAACATTGTTAATGCTTCTCAAGAGCCAAGCGTTGTTGATCAAGACCCTGGTGTGTTATTCCCACAAGATACCTCCACAAATCGATCAACAATTTGTTGTTATGATGCGGTGATTCATTAAATGGGATTTTTTGTCAAAAATGCCATTTGACAATTTTGTGGAAAAGTGGCTCAATTCGGTTTACAAACTGTCCACCAAAAGATCCGATCATTCCTGAGCCGGAACCGTGCTATAATCAAAATTCTGATTGTGTTCCACATGATTCACAAATTCTTCCACAACAATATTTTTGTTGTGAAAACTGTGGAGTTCTCAGAGACTATACCAATGTATAGTTGAGGTTTTGGTTTAATGTTTAATGTATGTTGTGTTTTTGTTGGTTATGATTTGGTGTTCAGCCCGATGAAACCTAGATATTTTTATTCTCAACTCCGGTTTCGACCAAGTGCAAAACCTCCGCAGTTTTCCGACATTGATCAACTCCTATAAACTAAACTCCGCCGGTAGCAAGTATGGAATATGCTTCATCTCAGCGGACCTTAATAGAATCTAGCAAAGCTTCTTGATGAAGTAAGATCACATACCTCAATAATGAGAAAGCATCAAGTTCTGCTTGCGGATGAGAAATTTTTTGAAAATCAAGCAAGTGTGGAAGAGGAGCAAACTCAACCGAGTAAATTGCAAGCATTGTTTGCAAAGTCCTTCTGGAGATTTACAAAATTCATAATGAAATTCAACCACTTAAGCAAGAAATTCTTAACCAAATTCAGAAAGATCAAGAAGAGAAGAGTATTGTGGAATTGCTTGCTGAGGAGAGATTTCAAAAAGATAATCAAGTTTTAAATGAAAGTCAATCTTCTCAAGAAATGAAAATCCAAGATTTGGAGTTTCAAAAGCAACAATGTTTAGAAGAAATGAAAGAATGGATGAATGAGTTAGGAATAAGAGAATATCGAAAGGAAGAGATCGATATTGATTTTAGAAGGAAATGTGAAGATAAGATTTATGAGCTTAAGGAGAAATTTAATTGTCTAAGCATTGAAATTCGGAAAATCACACAAGAAGCAAAAGAACTTAGAGAATCTGAAGCTAGAGTTCAAAGTCGGAAGATTATCATTGACGATGATGACGATGATTTGGGATTTTATGCAGTTCATCCGAATACGATTCACATTTTCCCCGGTTTCGCAAAACGGTAGAGCCTAAGGATTTTCACACTCATAATGGGAGAACGAGCATATTAACACTACTTTACATGCAGGTACTAGGCGTTCGGAAACGGAAGAGAGAGAGGCGAATATAGTGTTGAGACCAGACCCCCTTGTTTTCAAACCCAAGTGAAGGTGTCCCCCCCCGATGACTTTAGTTTGGGGAGTGGTAATTTGTCGAACATTTGATGATTCATAATTAATGAGAATTCACGATAACTTGCTCAGCTGCTCTTCCACTTCTTCTTCACTTCCTTTCCTCCATGAAATCGTTTAAGTTTTGTGTCCGATAAAATGATACCCGACACGGGAACGAATATGGACGATTATGATGACAGTTTTATGATTGTGTTGAATATTGAGGAGGACGGTAGGAAGAGATTGAACTCTCAGACAATTTCTAAAAATCGTTGACGTGGACCATTTCTCCTTTTCGAGGAAATTAGTCAAAGTTACATCTTTTAAATTGAAAAGAATCACACTTTTAGTCCTCCTCTCTCATTCTCTCCCTCAAGATGAAGTCTCGTCCTCTCCTCTACCTCTCTCTTCCTAAATTTATTTATAATCGATTTTCTTATTCTTTCCTCTTTCTCCCTTTTCTCCGATTTCCTTCTTTTCTTATCTCCTTATCTCCTATTTCCCTTGTCCTTCTCCTTTTCTTTCTCCTTTCTTTCATTCCCTTCTTCCTTTTCTTTCTCGCTCCCCCTCCTTCTCTCTTTCTCACCTACCTCTCCTCTCCAATCCTTTTCCTTTTTGTCCTTTTCTCTCAATTATCCTTTATACTATCCACTTTCATTCTCACCATCACACTCCGAGAAGTCCTCTCTCTCTCTCTTTCCTCCTCTCTCCTCCCTCTCTCCTCTCTTCCTCTCCTCTCTCTCTCATCTCTCAATCTGTCTCTCTACAAGCTCACTCGACCCCCTCTCTCTCTCGTCATCATCTTCCTCATCTCTCTCTCTATCTCCTAGGAGTCTCCCTCCTCTCCCCTCTTATTCCCTCCCTCTCTACTTTTTAGTCTCACTCTCTCGTTCTCTCCGAAGTCTCCTTCTCCTCTCTCTCATCTCTCTTCTCCTCTCTCTCTCCTATTTTATTATTATTATTTTTTCTTCCTACTATTATTTATTTTATCTAAAATCAAAATACTAGGGGGAGTATTATAATTTAATATACCTCTAAAAACCACCACTCAACACTACATTACACTCAACGTCTTACTCAACACGCGTCACCCCACTCGCCACTAACCTAACAACTTAAAAACGGCAAACTACTGACCACACCACCACGACCCACAGCTACACCACCCACCACACCACACGACCCACACACAACACCAAACTGACCACCTACAGACCGTTGGGGTCATCCTCTCTCCCCTCCACTACCTACACCTCTCACCATCTCTTCTCATCCCCTACAATATCGCTCTCTTCTCTCCTCCACACACCCTCATCCTCGAGCTTCCACACTCTCATCGTCTCTTTAGTCTCGCACTCTCCTCTACTCGCAGAACAACCACTAACTTTTTTTAGTGCTCTCACTATGCCTCTCAGTCTCTCATCCCTCTTCTCTCATCTCTTCCTCGTCATTCTCTCTTTTATCACCTCTCTCTCGTCTTCTCGCTCCATCTCTCAATACGCGTATCTTCTCTCTCTCTTTCTCTTCCATCCTCTTTCTCATTCCTATTCATTTATATTTATTACATCCTCGTCATCTCTCCGCTTCCCTCACATCTCTCTTTGTCTCTTCTCCTTCCCTATATATATTTTCATCCTCTCCCCCTCTAACCTCGTTTCCCTATCTCTCTCCTCTTCTCTCTTCTCTCTCTCTTACTATTCCGTTCTAGGAGTGTTAAGTCTCTCCCCAGTCGAACTTCTTCCTCTCCTCCCCTCCGCTTCTCTCCTCTTCCTATTTTAAAATTTTATGTCTAATAATTATTACTTTTTTTCCATATTATTTATTTATTCCTAATTTATTATTTTATGTTTTTCATTCTTCTCTCTTACTTCATCTTCATCTCTCTCTTTCTTCCTCATCAGAGGAACTTTCATAGTCTTCTCTCCACACTACGTCTTTCCTCTCCTTCGCTCCTCTCTCCTTCCAGGAGTCACCCTTCTTCATTCTCTTTCCCCCTCTCTCTCTCTCCATCTTCTCTCTCATACTCGATACCCTCTCCTTCTCTCTTCTTATCTCTCATCTCTCATCTTTCTCATCATCTTCCTCCAACTCGTATAAGTCACTCGCCCTCTTTCTCCTCTTCTCTCACTCCCATCATCTCTTTCCTATTCTTATTTTCCGATTTCTCCCTATCCTTTCCCCTTTCTTTTTCCTCCCTTCTCCTTTCCTTTTCTTTTCTTTCTTCTCCATTCTCCGTTTCCGTTTTTATCTCTCCTCCTTTTCCTCCTTTCTCCTTGTATTTCCGATTTCCTTTCATTCTCCTCTATTCATCTTTTCTCTTTTCTCCTTCAGCCGACTTTCTCCCACTCTCCTCTCTCTTACCCTTCTTTCTTCCTTCCTCCTGTCATTTCTTTTCTCCCTTTCCCCTTTTTCTTTCTTTTTATCTCCTCCTCCTCTTTCGTTCTCCCTTCTATTTTCCTTCTTTCCTTTCATTATTTTGTATTCTTTCCGATTTCTTTATTCGCCTCTTCCCCCTTTCTTTCTTTCCTCTCCTCCTATTTTATTTCTCTATTTTTTTATTTTTTATTTTCTTACCGCTTATATTATTTTCCGATTATCGCTTCTATTTCTTCCTTCCCTCTCTATAATACTGTTGTGCCCTTTGTGCTTTTTTTTGGAAATAATCCATTTGAAAGATCTATACTTACTTTGCCGCCCTGCTGCTTTGGTTGTTGTCTTTTTTTATTAAATTATAATGTAACTTATTACTGTGGTGCCCTTTTTTTGTTGGTTACTTTTGCTTTGGGTGTTTTTTGGTGATACAACTTTGGTTTTGTTTGTTGTGTTTTTGTTTTTTTTTTACTTTGCCCCTCCTCTCTACTATCCGATACTATCTAACAACGCCCTCGACCATCCTCGCGCTCTATCCCACCCCGTGTGCCCCTATTTAGCCCCTCCCTCTCCCTCCTCTAACATAACTAATCCACCCCTGCATCCCCCCCATCCACCTCCTATACTTAACCCTCCTCCGTACTATCCCCCTATCCTCACTACTAATCCTATCCATCCCCCTTTTGTGATATTGATTTGTCTTTTAAGAGAGGGCCGGGGGGCTGATAGCTTAAGTATATTTTTTTTTTATTTTTTTTTTTTTTTGATTATTTTTTATTTATTTTTTTATTTTTTTATATTTTTTTAATTTTTTTATTTTTTTATTTTATTTTTTTTTTTTATTTCTTTTTATTCTTTTTTTTTGTTTTTATTCGAATAAAACCCTTCTTATAACATAACACAACCAACTCAACGGAGTAACACACGGGGTAATCGAAGAGTGGCCACAAGGGACTCAGGGGATGGACAACAATGAAACTACGGTCAAATATAGATGATTAACACTCTACCTTGATGATTCGAGTTATATTTAATTTATTTATTATCTACCTGAAGAACGATCATCTACTTTGATTGATGGATCCCTGAAGGCTAGAGGTTCATGTTTTATTTTGGGGATTATTTGATTGTTTTTAGTGGTTTGCCGAAATTAACACAAAATATTAACAATAGGGAGTGCACTAGCTTTTATCATACTATACTAGATCCCAACTTTCACCTTTCCTCCTATCTATACCTTAATAATAAAATTATTATATCTAATTACTAGTATCATACTAAGATCAATCCCTATACTTCCCCATTTCATCTATCTTATACAATCTTATCTTTTAAATATAACCACCCTACTGACCCCGGTATAGGTGAAAAATGTTGTTTCAAAGATGAAGAGGAAGATATAAACCTACCTTGCTACATTCATCACTACCGTAAAAAAGGGTACCCACATACCACAAAAATTTTTTATAAATAAACAACCAATTAGATCACGCCCTATCCTACCATCCTCCTGAGTTTTAAAAAAAATTTAGAAAAAATAAAAAACAAAAAACAAAAAACCTTTAACAAAACAAATTATAAAAAACTTTTTATAAATATTTAACAAGATTAATTAAATATTAAAATTAAAAATTAAACAAAAAAAAAAAAAAAAAAAATATATCAAAAAAAAATATATTTAAAAATTAACAACAAAAAAAAAAAAAACCCGTATCATACCTCCACGGGGAGTGAAGATAAAGATTTTAATATAAAAAATAATTTCCCGAATCCCGGGTATTTTTGATAATGTAATGCTGTAATTGAATAATTGTTTAACAAAATAATATAAAAAAAAAAGGAAGGACAAAGTTTCAAAAGAGTTAAGCTCGCTACTCCCTCAGCTCCAATAATAAAGCTCTATTTCTTATTGACTCTTGTGATGTTGTTGATTTATATTGACCCAAAAGGAAGACCGGGAGACGGCCAGGGAAAACCGGGAGGGCCGGAAGGAGGCGCGGGCGCCCACCGCCACCCACCTTTAATATTGGTTAGCTTTCAAGAGTGTCATACTAAAGGCGAGAGAATCGTTTATTATTTGGGGGTTCAAATGTAGTATAGGGGGGGGGGGGGGGGGGGGGGGGGCGGGGTGTCAATCTTAAAGCGTCTTGGGTCTTTTTGATTCTTCCCGTGGGTTGGGGGGGGGGGGGCTTCTTCCTAAAAGAGTAGGTGTGTGTGTAGTGAGGGGAGAGGGGGGGGGGGGGGGAGACCGGGGGGAGGGGGGGAGGAGGAACGCGAAGAGGGTCAAAGGAAAAGTTGCGGGTGGTGTGTAACAGGGGGTCGGTGTGTGGCTCATATGGCTTCTGAGTAGGGTACAGAGGTGAGTGATGTTGTGAGGAGTGGGTGGGTGGGATAGTCGTACCTCTGGGGGTGGGTGGGGTGGGGGTGTTGGCGTGGTTCGATGGGATTATTGTCTAGAACTAGTTGGAACGTATATTTAGGGCCCGTTCTCTTACTCTCTTTATAAATCTACTCATATACTTATTGAGGTTTGGGTGTACAAAGGTGTAGTATTATTATATTAGGCATAGTAGAGTACATATTCGATTAATAGGCAAGAAGTTAGTAGTAGGATGTTGTAGATAGGAGAGTAGATACAAGGGTTGTAGAGAAAGGTTAGGTGTTATGTAGTCGTTGTTTAGATTGTGTAGTATAGAGTTCGTTTTTTGTAGTTTTAAGCTGTTTGAATGTAGACTGGTTGTAGTGTTTTAAGGAGTGTATTACGGATAGGATGAAGGAATGCGACGATAAAATTTAGAGAGAGAGTGGAAGCAGACTTGTCTGACTTCAATAGTATGATTATCGTGACACAGTAAGAACAAGTACTTCCGTGACTAGTTGTCGTGGATCTAACAAGTGGGCAGCTGTGTCAAGAAACACCACATTTAAACCGCACAAGAGAATATAAATTAAGATCCTATGTATGTATGAATAACATTATCCGACACATTTAGTGTCTTATTCATAATTATATTATAGAACGGAATTCCTAAGTTTATTTTCTCTTATACTCAGTTTTCTATCTATATATACTCGTCTTGCTCTCCCCAAGATGTATTGACTGACATATTATATATCTCGGCGGTGCGCAGTACTCCCGAAAGCTTAATTTTGATTCTCATTTAGGGAAGGAGCACAAGAAACTAATAGACACAAGTGAGAGTATAGAGAATGATACTTAAATAGGTGTGAGCTATAGGCTTGCGGAGGTGGCACAGCAACACGAAGAGCAGCGGTCTCGTCATCTGGAGATCATCATTATATCACTCTACTTTCATAGGTCACTTAGTCCCACATTACTCTGTCATGGATTTTAGTGAGTGGTTAGCGAACTTAGCAATACTTTTAAATCGTACGAGCAAATCCATCTCGGTATGAGTGTAGACTTGCGGAGCTCGCGCCTATACTATAAGAGTTCGAATATCTTACAAGAGAGACATATATAAAGCAAAATAAACCTATTCTCCTTGACATCTACTTGTGATCCATACATTGTATTAACTGGATGTGTCACTTCTCTGCTCTGCGTGATTGATCTGTACTACTTCGTATCTCTCACTCACTAAAGGCTTTAGTGAATCATAAGAGTCACACATAGGGTGCAGCTATGTACATATCGCTGTGATCTTAGAACTACATTACGTTTCTTGGTATCTGATGAGTATGGAAATACTAGGGCAGGGGGGGGGGTGTTCGAGGGGGACAGGGTTTGCCTAGTATGAATCATCTCTTTTCTAGATCAGCATATTAGTACTTCTGCAGTATCATACGTCATCACACAAATGATGGTTGTGGATATGTATGTTTGTATGGTTGGGTGGGAGCACAAGGGAGATGGGGGGTGGTGGGGCTGCGTGAGGGGTTGTGTGACGCCAGTGGCGTTTTAGGTATATGGGGAGAAATGGCGAGGGGGTCTGTATAGGGGGAGCTGGGTGGAAGTATCATTTATGAAGATTGGGGGGGGTTAAAAGTGTGATAGTCGTGTCGGGGGGAATCGGGGTAGGACTTTGCACGTCACGCAACCCTTGGTTTAATTCTTTTTGAATTTCCTTTTTGTGAAAAAGTGAGAAATTTTAAAATTTTGCTTACAAGAAAAGCTCAAAAAGAAGCTTAAGTTTGGAAAAAACACCTCTTTTTGGTAGTCCGTTGGTGAGAAATAGGAGTTAATTTTGATTTGACCGGGTGAAACATGCCAAAGCTAGTTCTTTAACCTACCTTTTGAAGGCCAAGTTTCACAAATCCTATTGTGTCATTGGATTTAAAATGTGAAGAACAAGATTGATGTATTTTAAAATATAAGTGTATTGTTTAAGCAAGGGTTTATTTGGAACAACCTATAGCTTATATGAATAATTTGAGTCTTTTAACTCCCATATATGGGGTCGATCTCTAAAACCATAAACATACGAGCTCTTTATTAAATAAAGCTAAGTCAACCATGTCTTTAGAGAAAAGGTCTTACATTTATGAAAAAAAATATGTAAAGTAAGATTATTTGGTTTACAAATTTATAAGTGATTTTGTCTAAAATGAAATTTTTCCAATCATCTAAAAAGATAATTATAAAAAGAAGTGCTCATGAACTTTCTAATGCAATAGCATTATTTTTCGTGCCCAAAGAGAGCATTCGAAAAAAATAGAAAAACAAACGCTATAAGGTATTTTTAATAGATGGCGTATCCAAAGTTAAGAGAAAGACTCGGGATGGGTACGAAACTAAGAGGTTAAAACTAGTACGTAGGATCAAGGTTCGTAAGGTCATTCAACACAAGGGAGCGAGGCCTAGGTTTATGATGTCAACTAAGGGTCTTTGGATTTCTAGGCTTTGTATGAAAAGGTTGTTATCCTCGATAACCCACAAACGTTAGAGCGAGTGGGGGTTCGAACAAAGCGAGCCGGTTGTTGTTGCGATAACCTATATGGGAGAAAGGCCTAAGTAGGGGTTCGACTAAGAACAACATTCCTATTGCAAGAATAAAATAATTAGTAGAACATGGAAAATAAAAATGAATGGTTAAAAATTTCATTTCCTTAAATCAATTATAAGTTTTGTTTCGAATCTCTTTTACTTAGAGTCGAGGTATATCTATGTTTTATTAACATTTGACTTCACAAGGCATATTTGTAAAGCATAGGATGAATTTCAACTATGAAGGATAAATAGAACATGTTTGAGTTAAAAAGGAGTGCACACATCTTAATCATTAATTTATTCCCGGGAGTGAAAAGTTCACAAGTTATAAGTATAAGAGCTTAACATTTTGGATTTTATATTGACAATGATCCTTGTTTATTAGCTATTGTTTATTCTAGGTGAAAAGTCAAGATGACGAATTTTTCCCTCTTTGGCTCTATTAATCGGGAGTAGCCTATTTCAATGAGCACTAAAAGTTCAAACTTGCAATGATTGCCATTAACCGTGTTTCCATAAAATAAATGATGATAAAAGTGAAAGTTGATTTTTTATAAAAGAAATTCTAAAGATTCTAAACAAGGGCATTTTGGGAAACTTCTTAGTTTACAAAGTTATACGCTATTCATAACATTGCGTGAGGACACGGCAATCCTTTAGTTTGGGGAATTTTTGATATTGTTGCTAAATTGTTAATACAAATTTACCCCGGAATTATTGGCCAAATAAAAGCCAAATTAAAATACATTGCCAAAAGAGAAAAGAAAACTGTGTGCTTTTTGTGACCAAATTGTGCAGAGATAAAGGATTTTGCCAAGAGACCAAAAAATGAAGCAAAAACGAATCCGACCACCACAAAACACCCGGCAGCCAAGAAAGCGGAACGAAGAAGACCAAGAAATCACCATTAAATCCTATACTTAAGGAGAACACCCGTAGTCCTAATCACGGGTGACGCGCTCAAAACACAGCGATCCGCAGGGGCTCCACATAAGCCGAGAGTCAGCACCCGGGATAGACCACAGTCAAGGGACACAGCCGAAGCCCCAATCCCCCGCCCACTTCCGCTCCGCCCCCCCCGCCCTTCCCCCCTACCGACCCCCCCTGCTCCTCGCCCCCCGCCACACACACCTCAGTCCTCTCCTTCCATCCCCCCCACTCCCCCTACCCGTTCCCCCAACATACCCCTAAACCCCGAACCCCGTCAACGAAATAGTGACACAGTGGCAAGAGATATGCCCCATCACACGATTAACAACACGCCGCCCGCAACGACGTGCCTAACACCCGGCCATGCATATGGCATTCTCAACCTACTTTAAAACTAAAATTGGCGGAAATAAAAGACAGGGACGAAGATTTAGCCAAATATCACCATACAATAAAACACAAAACCGGCTATAACAAACCCCCCAAGCGTAAAACCACAAACCGATATTCCCCGCCATTATATACATTAATACCCCCCACAACCCAAATCGCCAATTGCCACACCCCGCACCCATCTCCTCCTCTATCTCAGACCTTATATCATCCCCACTTCTCCATTCCCCCACCACACACACAGCCACACGAGGCAGACCACCACCAATTATGCGCCCCCCCCTACCATCCCTGCGGCTCACCCGGCCAACCCCCCTCCCCCCCCCCAGAATCTCTACGGTATATGATACCCTGGAAGCTCACCGAAATCATATCACCACAACCTTCCACTCACCCATCCTCAATCAATATAGAAGAGAAATAGTACATTTTTAGGTTAGTTTAGATTTATTTGTTTTTCCAGTTTTTTTTTTATTTTATACCTTTAACGCATTTTTTTTTAAAGCATTTTTTCCCCAAGGGTTCAGTTTAATAAAAGCACTTTTGAACACTTTGTATTCCTTTGCTTGTACTTAATCATTTTCAGCAATATAATTCAGTTTTCAAGTGTATTTGTACTTTGATTTCAATTTCAAGTCAATTTTGCCTCAATAAGCTCTTAATAAGCTGTTTTGAGCTTATTGATGATAATAAGCTCAAATTCATTTTAAGATTCTGTTTTAGTCATTCAATTACTACTTATAATCATTTTAAATTCATCATGAGCAATTGAACTCAGTTTGATCATACATTGGAAGTTTATGGAGGAATAAGCCAATCACAGCTTATTGAGCTTATTTTTTATGGTTTAGAGGCTAGGAGCCATTAGGTGTTTGTTTTTGAGCCACTCACTCTACAAGAGTGGCTCTAGTGCTGAGACTCCAACAATACTCAGGTTTCATTTTCTCAATGTCATCATAGCATTTACACAGCTTATTCATTTAGCTTATTTCAACATTCTTGTTTTACCTTGTGATGAATCCTGTTCATTTAGCTTAGTTAGCTTGTAGATGTATTAGTTTTAATTTGTCTTAGTTTAAATTCATTTAGATTTTACTTTTCAGTCCTGTCATAACTGCTAGTGTAATAAGCTTAGGAGAGAAACTAGCTTAAAACTACTAATAAGCTGTAGGTTTAAAAGCTTAAATAGTTTCATTAGGTTAGTTTAAGTAGAAGTGGATAAAAAGTTTTAGTAATTTTAGCTTTAAAATAGATTTTCAGTAAAATTTAGTTAGGTCAGATTTAGTAAAGGAGTGTTTGGCTTAATGCATTTTTTACTTAAAAAGTCAACACAAACTTGTTAGATCACTTTGGATAGATGAGTATGACAGCATGTTCAAGTTTTAAAGAGATTTTAGGATTTAGTGTGTAGAATTTTAAAGTTTTGAGCTTAGAATTCCTTCATTAGCACCAGGGCAGCTCTTAGATTTAAGTGCTCTTAGATTTAAGGGACTTATTGCAACTTAGAGTTCATATTTTGAAAATGTATCCTTGAATACATGTAATGAGTAAAATCATGTATGCTTAAGTGGAATTTATCCTGCACAAAGGTGCTTACCAAATACATCAGCAAACAGCAGTAGTAACTCAGTTACTACTGCTTGTTGCTCTTCATTTTTTTAGTTCAAGTTGAGCATTTATCCTAGGGATTTGGAATTCTGAATTTAGCACATTTATAAGACTCCATTAGATTTACATAAGTAACCATTTGACTTTCATTCATCAGCTGTAGGGTAGCTTTTATGTCTTATCAAAAGTGGTATAGTAGCATTTAGGATTCTAGCTTATTTTCTTGTTGATTTTCATTTCTAGTTGTAATCTTGAAAAAACCTTTAATAGAGGTTAGTTTTAAATCCAAAGCATAGCTTAGATTCAAAATTTCAGCTATTTAGGATTAGAAATAAGCTTTTTAGCTTATAAGAAAAAGCTTGAAAACAGTAATAAGCTGAGTTTTTAGATTTTAAGTTTCATTATTTCTGCTAATATACTTAGCTAATTTTAGGTTAGACATCTCTTGCACACATCTTAGTCTACATTTAGCTATTTTTATATTTTTATTCCATTCAATATTAAGCAAGTTATAAGCTAAATTCTTAAAAAGCTCTTTACAGCCTTACTTTCTGTGAACAGCAGCTAGTTGCTTATTTTGTAGCTTATTCTTTGGTTAAAAGTTGAAAGAGCTTTTATTAAAGTTGTTAGGATTAAGCTAGTCTATAAGTTTGTAGTTTTAAGTTTTTTCTGAAAAGCACTTTTTCAATAAGCAAAATAAGCTGAAATCGCGGGGTCTGTTTGGTATTTTTCTTAAAGTTCAGGGTTAGCTGTTTCTACTATAGTGTAAAATTGTTCTACTTACTCCGCCTACCCCGTAGTTTCAATTCTTTCATTTCCTACCCTGTCTTTCTTATAATAATAAAATAGTTTTATATTTTAGATTTTAGTTTTAAGAAATTAGGTTAAAAGATTTAATAAATCAAATTAGTGTTTAATTGTTTGATAAAAATTGGGGCTTTTGTTTCATTTTGATTTCTGCACCATTTTAGCACCTTAAAATCATTTTTCTATATTTTTCTCATTTGATTTGTATTTTCTAGAAATTAAAATAGATTTTAGTAAATTTCTTTTTCTTATAAAAATCATAAAAAATAGAAAAATAGTTGAAAAATTAAAATTCTTTTTGCATTAATTTTCATTTTAAATCTAGTATTTTTGAAAAATAAAAGAAAAATTTTAGTGTTAATTTTTAGAAAAAGTTTATTTTTGATAAATCATTAAATCTTAGAAAAATCATAAAAAATTCAAAAATACATAAAAAATTCTAATTCTTTTTCCTAAAATTTTCATTTTAAATTTGTGATTTTTAGGTATAAAATTTGTTAAAAGTCGTGTTTTAGATTTTAAATTTCAGTTTTAGCTCGCGTTTAATACGTTTAGTGCATTTAAATTTTGTGCTATTTCATTGTTTCTTTAATTCATGCTATTATATTTCGTAGTGTAATCAATCATTAAAAAATCCTTTACTATTCTAAACTCGAATCCGAATTATTCCTAAATTCTCAATTCACGATTTCGTTGGGACACGACCCGAGGAAAAGTACTTCCCGGATAAAAATATACAAATTGTGTTTTCTTTAGTGAGATTTTTACCTTATATTTCTCTTGGTTGAGAAGTATTTTGGAAAGAAATTCTTACGGGATTAATACTATATAAGTATATTGAATTTGTTTTTCTACAACCAGTACTTCACACTTTTATCTACTCTGGTGGATCAACGATTACGTGTGGTTGGTTTTAATCTTGAGGGGGATGCGGCAGAATGGTTCCTGTGGATGATGCGTAATAAATTAATCACAGCTTAGGATGGATTCTTGGAGAGTGTACAAAACTGTTTTGTGTCGTGTAAGTATGAAGATCCTCAAGGAGCGTTATCGAAGTTATTGCAAAAAGGTACGGTCGCGCAATATCAAAGTAAGTTTGAAAATTTGATGAATAGTGTCCCGGATGTTTCTGAAGGGTTGTTGATCTCCTTATATATTTCTGGCCTTAAACCCGTAATTCAGCGGGAACTATTGGTGTCCAAACCCACATCTCTTGGTGATGCGTTTTCATTGGCATGTGTTACTGAGGCACGATCGGATGATCAAGTAACACTCACGACATCCAGCGGTTTAGTAAGTTTCAGTCGGGTTCAAACCCCTAAACCAACGACTCCCCACGTGACCATGACGCGTCCAAAAGACCCCAAAACCCCTTTGATTTCAACAGCCACTAAACCACCTCTTGTAATTAAATGGATTTCACCCGCTGAACGTCAAGAGCGACTTAGCAAGGGTTTGTGTTTTAATTGTGATAACAAGTGGGTATGTAGACATAAATGTCCGAGGAAGTTTCTGTTGTTAATGGCGGACGAGGAAGATGACACGGTCCAAGAATCAGAAGAGGATGCAGTTGAAAGCGATGACATCTCTATCCTTAATTCTTTGATTGGACAAGGAAGTCCTCGTTCTCTCCAATTATGGGGAACGATTGGTTCATGTACTATGCATGTTCTAATTGATAATGGCAGTACACATAATTTCGTTAGGCCATATGTCGTGGAAAAAATGCGTTTGCCCGTACAATCAACCAAGCCTTTCAAAGTGTATATTGGGAGTAGGGAAACATTGTTGTGTGAGAGTATTTGCTCACAGGTCATGCTTAGCATGCAAGGTTTAACCATGGAAGTTGATCTTTATGTGCTTCCAATGAAGGGGCCTGATGTGGTGTTGGGTATTCAGAGGTTGCAAAAACTTTGGAAGGTAACACACGATTAAGCGCAACAAACCATGGAATTTAGCCTTGCCAGTACTACATACACTTTGAAGGGAGACAAGTCTCTACATATGAAATGGATCAGCCTTCATCATATGCATGTATTGCTAGAGGCCGACGATGTCTATTGTGTGTATGAAGTTCATAGTTTTTCCATGGTTATGGAAGGAATTACCACGTCATCAGAAGTGATGGAATCGACGTCTCTTGAGATCTAGTAGCTCTTGGCTCGATTTAGTTCCCTATTTCAGGTACCTACTACTTTACCTCCCCATCGTATAATTGATCATAGAATCCATTTGCTCCCTAATACAAAACCAGTTAATGTTCGCCCGTATCACTATCCTCACTATCAAAAATGCGAAATGGAAAAACTAGTTAAGGAGATAATGGAGCAGGGTATCATCAGGTTTAGTCAAAGTTCCTTCTCGTCTCCCGTTTTACTTGTTAAAAAGAAAGATGGGAGTTATCGATTTTATGTAGATTACCGGGCATTAAATAAGGTCACGATTAAGGACAAATTTCCGATTCCTACAGCGGATGAGATGTTTGACAAGTTAGGAGACGCCAATATTTTTACTAAATTGGATTTACGTGCGGAGTATCATTAAATACGAGTGCATGAACGAGATGTGTACAAAACTGCTTTTCGCACTCATGACGGGCACTATGAATTTTTAGTCATGCCATTTGGACTTACTAATGCTCCATCTACATTCCAGGATACCATGAACCGATTGTTTTCTCCGTATTTGTGCAAATTTGGGATTGTTTTCTTTGATGATATATTGATTTATAGTGCTACTCTCACTACGCACTTGGAGCATTTGCAATGCGTTTTTTAGTGTTTACAGGAGCATCAATTTTATGTTAAGAAATCAAAGTGTGTGTTCGAAGCTACGATGCTCAAATACTTGGGTCACATTATTACAGGAAAAGGCGTCAAGATGGATCCAAAGAAAGTGACGCCGGTTATGGAATGGCCTGTACCTACTACGCAACGGCATATACGCGGATTCTTAGGACTTGCAGGATATTATCAGCGGGTTATCAAAACTTTTGCTACTGTTGCTGCACCATTGTCTCGTATTCTTCAAAAACAGGGTTTCTAGTGGGGAGATATAGAGAATAAGGCGTTTCAAGATCTAAAAGCAAGGTTATTATAAGAACCGATATTGGGTGTGCCGAATTTTGAGGATATGTTTATTGTTGAAGCTGATGCTTCAGATGTGGGTATTGGAGCGATGCTGATGCAAAATGGGAAACCTTTAAGTTATTTCAGCCGAAAGTTTGGTCCCTGAATGCGCTTAGCTGCTACTTATCAAAAAGAGTTATTCGCCATTGTGGAAGTCGTCTACAAATGGCAACAGTATTTGCTGGGGCATCGTTTCACTATTCGCACAGATCATAGGAGTCTTAAGGAACTTATGCAGTAGGTTATCCAAACACCTTTTCAACAAAAATATGTGCGGAAACTTATGGGATTTGATTTTGCTATTGAATACAAAACCGGTGCCACGAACCTGGTGGCGGAAGCGTTGTCACGTTTGTATGATGAGGCCGATGATGTTATTGCAGCTGATGACATATAGTATGGACCGGCCCGGCCCATTCATACTATTACAGGCTTGGTAGTTAACGATGGGCCTTTGGCCCACACACCGCTGTCACGGCCACTTGGACCTACGGGTCGCGGCTGCCAGCACATGGTTCGTGGCCGCGGTATCTTCGCGAGCTATTATTAGAAAGGGATAACCTAATTAAATAAGATATATACTCTACTTATTTAAATAGGTTAGGATAATTCCGAATCCCCTATATATCGGACGTGTCTTGGGTCGAAAGATATGGAAACCCTAAGGGTTATTTAGCCTATAAAAGGAACGCAATTATCATCAATACAGGTATCTTACAAAAAAAACCTAATTACATTCGATTACTCCCCAAGGCTATATACTTACTCTCACACTGGAGTCCAATCGCGGGATCCGCTCCCACGATAAGGTTAACGGTGTTTCATTCCTTGTGCAGGGTTCTTCAAAGTTTACTTGATACAAGAACAAGGTGCGACATACCCGAATAGTTGCCTATTCAGACTAAACAAGACCCAACCTAACTTCTGTATCAACAAGTTGGCACCATCCGTGGGACCCAACACTAGGAATTACTCTTAGAAAAATAAGCGCAATGGCTAACACAACCCTCATTGTGACCACTGTTACGAAAGCTGCAACCAAAGAAAAGACGCCGAAGGAAGCGGATGCCGCACCCAGGGTTAACATCCTAGACTTCTATGAGGAGCATTACGAGGATATATTGCCGGTCATTATGGATAAGATTCACCGTGACAAGCAAAAAGAAGTCCATACTTGGCTGGACTTTGGAGAAAGTTCCAAGAAAAGCCGAAGAATGAGAGAGGGCTCTCAAAACTCAAGTGCTGGGACCTTGCCCGCAAGGTACCGTAACCCGTCAGAAAGGACCAAGATGCGGGATCGCTTGAGAAGCAACAATGGAAACGTGTTTGGCCGGCTAGGTCATCGAAGGCAGAGAGCATTCGAGCGACTTAGGGATACTTACTCGCCAAGCACAACTAAGTCTCGGCCGGACAGGGCAAACTCTAGGGATCGTTCTCACAGTAGAGGTCATCCTCACAGATGGGACTCTTCTCCTAGCAGAGATCATCCTCGAAGCAGAGACCGCTCCCGCGGCATCAAAGAATCGTATGGTAATACCTGCTCCTCCTACAGGACATGGGTCAAACATAGATATCACTCTCGTGATAGGGACCGCTCCCGTAGCATGAAAAGAGGGAGGGAAATTAAATCCCTGTTATCTCGCGTGTCAAAGAGCGGCACCATCGATGGAGGACACTAGAAGTCAAAGTCAAAAAGACGCATGCCTACAGATGAAGAAGACTTAGCAGTACCCTGGTCATGTGAAGAGGTAGATTCATTCACACCTCGAATCCGTAATTTAAAAAGTTTGCGGAAAACACGAATGCCTAACAACGTAAAAACCTATGACGGAACAGGAGACCTAGAGGATCACGTGAAAATTTTCTAAGCCGCATCACAGGTGAAACGCTGGGCAATGCATACGTGGTGTCATATGTTTAATTCTACCCTGATAGGGACCACGAGAGTATGGTTCGATGAGCTCCCTCCGGAAAGTATAGACGGATGCAAGGATCTCAAAGTGACCTTCTTAGCATATTTTATGCAGCAAAAGAAGTACATCAAAGATCCAGTATAAATCTACAATATCAAGCAGAGGGATGGAGACCATCGAGGATTTCATGGAGCGATTTAAGGTTGAAACTAGACGAATGAAGGGGGCCCCTGAGTGCATGCGAATCTTCGGATTCATGCATGGGGTTAACAACCCTGAATTAACAAAGCGCCTTAACGAACACGTTCCAAAGACCATGGAAGAAATGATGACAGCCACCACTGCCTTCATATGAGGAGAAACTGCCGCCGCTTCCAAAAAGAAAGGTCACACGTCGTGGAAACCACATGACCAGCCCAAGCGGCATGTTTCAGAATGGAAATCTGACTTCCAAGGTCAGCCAAGGGAAGGACGGGGGTCTAACAGGTTTACCCCCTTACCAGAACACCCAAAGAAATCCTCGCGGCCGAAGCGGGAAAGTTCAAACCACCACCACCCATGGTAACCCCGGTAGAGAAGAGAAGCAGCAACAAGTTTTGCGACTTCCACAATGATAAAGGACACAGCACGGACGAATGTATACAGTTAAAAAAGCAGATCGAAGAGTTGGTGCGAGCAGGCAAGCTCTCGCATTTAATTAAAGAAATCAAGCAAGGTAGAGATCAACCGAAGGTTGGGAAGAAGGAAGTCCCGGCCAAAGACAAGTCCATGGCAATCTATATGGTACAACCGTGGCATAGAATGACAAGGCAGAAAGTGACTCAAAGCTTTACCCGTGTTAGCGAAATTACGTTCCCACCACTGGCTACCAGTAGGGGGCAGAAGGTCCGCTTGTTATAGAAGCGGAAATTGGCGGGCACATGATCCACCGCATGTATGTAGACGGGGGTTCCTCAACGGAAGTACTCTACGAGCACTGCTTCAACCGGCTCCGGCCGGAAATCAAGAGCCAAATGGTCCCGGCAACGACATCGTTAACCGGTTTTAGTGGAGAAACTATATGACCACCGTGACAACTTAGGCTCTTGGTAACAATAGGAGATGCAGAACATTCTACAAAAGCATGGATGAATTTCATGATCGTGAGGTCACTATCACCGTACAATGGTATCATTAGAAGACCTGGAATAAGAGAAATCCAAGCAGTACCATCCACAACCCACAGAATGCTTAAGTTCCCGGTTGATGGAGGAATAGTCACTATTCGTAGCACTATCTTGATACCCACTGAGTGCGCCACTATGACCACATCGTCTAAGGAGATCCTCAAAGAGGCTGAAGTTATGAAAATTTCAAACTAGCTCTACATTTGAATTTCCCGGACCAGGAAGTGGCAATCGAAGGGACATTATCAGCGAAAGGACGAACAAAACTATGCTCGCTCCTTAAGGAAAACTTGGATATATTAGCATGGAATCCGTCTAACATGACGGGAGTATCGCGATCAGTAGTTGAACATCGACTCAATATCCGAGAAGGATATTCGTCTGTTTGACAGAAGAAAAGGGGCCAGGCCACGGAACGTGCCAAAGCCATCCAAGCGAAGGTACAGAAACTAGTAGAGGTAGGAATCATGAGAGAAGTTTATTATCACGACTGGCTGTCCAATCTAGTCATGGTAAAGAAGCATGATAGTAGCTGGAGGATGTGCGTGGATTTCACGGATTTAAATAAGGCATGTCCGCAGGATTGTTACCCCCTTCTAAAAATCTACTAAAAAGTTGAATCTCTCAGCAGTTACCCCCTTTAAGTGTTTTCTGGACGCTTACAAAGGCTATCACCAAATACATATAGCAGAATCAGATGAAGAGAAGACGGCTTTCCACACCAGCCATAGAGTATATTGCTATACCAAAATGCCCTTCGGCCTCAAGAACGCGGGCGCCACATACCAGCGGCTGGTGGACAAAGCTTTTGACAACCAAGTTGGTCGGAATATAGAAGTGTACGTCGATGACTTGGTTATTAAGAGTCACACGGAAACAGAGATGCTAAGGGATATGGATGAAACGTTTCGTACGTTACGAAAAATCAATATGAAGCTCAATCCTAAAAGGTGTACGTTCGAGGCAGTGGAAGGAATGTTCTTGGGGTACAAGATTAGCCCGGAAGGGATAAAACCGTGCCCAAACCAGACAGAAGTTGTGTTGCGACTCTCGTCCCCACGGATAATCAAAGAGATCCAGAGTCTCAATGGGAAGTTGGCTAGTCTGAACATATTCCTCTCCAAGTCGGTGGAAAAGTCCTTACCACTATTCAAAACTTTAAAGAAGTGCATCAAAAAGAGTTACTTCCATTGGACACCAGAAGAGGAATAAGCCTTTAAGCAACTGAAGCAACACTTGTCAGAGCTACCCATGTTGGTAGCACCCAAACCGAAGGAGGAACTAATTGTATACATGTTCGCCTCCCATAGAGCTATTAGTACGGTCCTGATGACTGAAAGGGGCACGGTTTAGATGCCAGTCTATTTCGTAATCCACACATTGCAGGGCCCCAAACTAAACTATACCCCAATGTAAAAGCTAGTCCTAGCACTGGTTTTCGCTGCCAAGAGGTTACGAAGATATTTCCAAGCGCACCCTATCACAGTTATCATTGACCAACCCATCAAACAAATAATATCACATCCCGATGTAGCAGGGCGATTACAAAAATGGTCCGTCATGCTGGGAGAACACAATATCACGTACCGGCCAAGGACATCTGTGAAAGGACAGATCCTAACGGATTTCCTTGTAGAGAAGCTGGACGAAGCTCCACCAAATACATCAGTGGTTGAAACCCCGTAAGAGCCGTAAACACTATTCATGATGGATCATCATGTGTAGACGGATCATGTGCTGGCTTAATACTGACAAGCCCGGAGGGAACGGAGTTACCTATGCGCTAAGGTTTTAGTTCACCGCTTCTAACAACGAGGCAGAGTATGAGGCATTAATAGTTGGCCTACGGATTGTAGCGCAGATGGGAGTGCTCAATGTGCACGTAAGTGTAGACTCTAAGTTGGTGGCAAACCAAGTCCTAGGGACATACGTCGCCAAAGAAGAAAATATGATCAAATACCTTGAGAAGGCCAAAAGCCTGGTCAGCGGCTTCGCTAACTTTTCTATAAGCCAAGTCCCAAGAAGTAAAAACAAGAAAGCGGATGCCCTGAGCAAGATTGCGTCAACCAGCTTTACGCACTTATCAAAACAGGTCTTGGTCGAAGTACTTAAAGAAGAATCCATACAAGAGAGGGAAGTGGCGACAGTAGTAGAGAAAGATGGACCAACATGGATGACACCGATAATGGAATATTTGAAAGATGGGACCCTTCCAGACGATAGAAAGGAGGCAAGTAAACTCCGTATTAAGGCTAGACAGTACGAATTGTTGGAATGGGTTCTTTACAGGCGGTCATTTCTAAAGCCGTGGCTAAGGTGTGTCGGACCACTCTAATCGAATTATGTGATCCGAGAAATTCATGAGGGGTCATGCAGTATGCACGTAGGACCACGGTCCGTGGTGGCCAAAGCCATGCGGTTGGTATATTACTGGCCAACCATGCATCGGGATGCACGGGATATTATACGCAAATGTAGAAATTGTCAAATACATCGTCTCATGCCAAGAAACCCCCAACAGCCGCTGACTCCTATCACGGCTCCATGGCCATTCTACAAGTAGGGAATTGACATAGCTGGTCCCTTCCCGAAGGGACCAGGAAAGGTCAAGTTTTTTATAGTCGCTATGGACTATTTTACGAAGTAGATGGAGGCAAAAGCTGTGGCGAAAATTAGCGGCAGTTAGGTGAAGAAGTTCGTGTGGGACAACATAGTGTGCCGCTTCGACCTTCCGGGAGAGATAGTCTCAGACAACGGTAAACAGTTTAGCAATAACCCATTCAAGGATTGGTGTGAAAAGTTGAACATCACACAACGCTTTGCCTTAGTGAAACATCTGCAGTCTAATGGACTCGTAGAAAGAGCAAATAGGAGCTTAGGTGAAGGAATCAAGGCCTGCCTGGGCGAAGGAAACAAGAATTAGATAGAAGAACTCTCCCATGTCCTTTGGGCCCATCGTACGATGATTAAGTCAAGTCACGATGATACCCCTTTCTCCTTGACCTATGGAACATAGGTCGTCATACCTGCGAAAGTCAGAATGCCAACGTACTGCACCGCATTAGTGGACGCCGTGCACAATGATGAGGAGCTACGGCTGAATTTAGATTTACTAGAAGAAAGGCGTGAACGCGCAGCAATTCATGAAGCTAAGGCCAAATTAAAAATGACAAAGTACTACAATGTTAGGGTCCGAGGTGTTACTTTTAGACCATGAGACTTTGTTTATCGTAGTAATGATGCAAGTCATGCTGTGGATGGGGGAAAGCTTGGCCCAAAGTGGGAAGGACCTTATGAGGTCACGGATGCACTCGAAGATGGAGCGTACAGGCTAAGGTCTATGGACAGAACGGTCCTTCCACGGATGTGGAACATCGCCAATCTTAAGAAATGTTATCTCTGAGCAATAGCGTGGATGATTTTGCGTTATGATTAGGGCTCCTAATAAAGTAATGTATTTTTATTCCACTCTTTGTTTTTAAATTATGAATAAAACTCTACGGGGTCTAGCTAACCTTGCGACTTCTTTATATGAAAATTTTTCTAAGTAAATCTTTTTCTTTAGTATAATTTACTTGTTATTCCATAAGTGCATACATAATATGATGGATATCTTTGGATTCTACAGGTTAAGCACCCTAATAATTGCTTTCCATGTAAGAGGGTTGCAACCCCAACGGCCATGGATTATGTATCCTTGCTTGTTGTGTACCTAAGACGTTAGCTACATAGGCAAAGACTCCCATGGAGCATATAAGTTACTACACGTGCAACATAATATACATTACTAATAAAACAAGGAACTAATGTACAATATGGTTACCCACGGACATCCGTGGGTACATTACATCAAAATATTGTCTAAGTGCAACAGGCTACACTATTTCCATTCCAAATTATAAAAAGGTGGCAAAGAGATGGATCAATGTAGTCTTGGATATGGTTCATCTTCCTCGTCAGCTACCTCGGTCTGTGTGGCGACATCCGCTAACAGAATCGCCAGCCCCTAGGGAGCGATAGTGGGCACAGATACGGGGATGCCGTCGGATCTTGCGTGATGAGCAGAACCAATCCCATGGGTGTGACAAACCACCCTACACTTCTTCTTTTTTCAGCCCGGCTTATGTTAGCCGCAATGGCATCTTCCAACAGCATCTCTTCTTTGAATGCCCAAGGATCTCTAGGGTCGCGCACCTCAGGGTATACGGAGATCTTTAGTTAGGAGGAGCTAGGGCGAAGGTCATGGATCCACTAGGGGCATCTTCTCCGGAATCACTCTCTAAGTATAAAGATGCCATGATTAACTCCATAGGGGCATCCTTCAATCCCTCCAGCTGATCCACCAACGGGTACTTCAAATCCTTTAGGTCTTAGAGGGCCTTAACATACTTGCTATTGGCCTCAGGGTCATATGCTTCAACAGCCGCTAAGTCTCAGCCGGCCTTCCCATGATCTATACCGTGTTTTAGACCTTCGCTCATACCTTTAACAAGTCCTGCGGACACAACATTAGCAAATGCCTGGCTTAGCTTTAGGGACTCGGAACACTTCATAACGGCCAGGTGCAGGTCGTGGCTAATGAACCAGCGACGACCCGCGATCGCTGTCAATATGTGCGGATATAACTCCTCGTCAAAATCCATACTTAATTTATCCAGACGTGCATCCATCTCCGCACAGCGCTGTTCAACCTTGTCATCTTCATATTTTTTGAATTCTTCAAAGGCGGATTTTATTTTTTCCTCGCCTGTGACTTGTGCTTGAAGGTTAGATACCTGCTGGGATAGCTGATTGTTGCTAACTTGGAAGTCCAAGAACTGAACGTGGAGGCTTTCTAATACTTAGTTAGTTCTGCATTCTTAGCCTCTGCCGATTTCTTTATTTCTACCTCGGCCTCAAGCAGGACCTCTAAGTTCTTTGTCTAATTATGAAGGTCGTGCACTTCCGCTTCCACAGCCCTGAGGGATTTAATTTCTTGATCCAACTTTTTTATCTCTTCCTCCCTCGCTTGGATCCTCTGATCCTGTCTGGCTATCTTGGTTGTGGCCTTCTTAAATAATTTGACCTTTTGTTCAAATCTTAGCCTCAGTTGAGAACCCATAGCCACCTGCCGCGCCAGGTTTATATTATACTAGCTCAGAAAGTCAGTATTGGGCAAGTGGCGCAATTCAGAGAAGTACCCCAGCGATACTATGTGATCTACCATATCTTGGAACGCGTCCAGGGTGTCCAGGCGGCAGTTGTTGGTCACGCTTCACTCTGGCTGATAGATACCTCCTGGTGACCCGTCCACGGATGGAAAGGAGGCCGATTTCCCTAACTCTAGACTCTTCGCAAAAATCTGGCCTTGCACCTCC
Source organism: Tanacetum coccineum (assembly GCA_026074375.1). Lineage (NCBI taxonomy): Eukaryota > Viridiplantae > Streptophyta > Magnoliopsida > Asterales > Asteraceae > Tanacetum > Tanacetum coccineum. The sequence continues at coordinate 59,255 of BQNB010008045.1, forward strand.
GTGGTAGCAACATTTCCAGTGGGGATCTCGGTGGCCGTTTTCCTAGAAGACATGCTTTCACATTATGAGGCACATGTGATTTGTTAGTATGACTACACTTGTGGAAAAAAAATACAAAAAAATAATATAAAACAAAGAAAACGTTAAGACCGGATCACTTACTAGGCAACGTCTCGCTCGGGGTGCGATTGCGGTTTCGTATAAGACAACAGATCTGGATCGCTCACGCTCTTCGCATCAGCATGAGTCTCTTGTGTAACAGGTGTGAAGAAGGTGGAGCCCGCTTCTAATCCTATTGAAGCTAGGGATTCCCTCTGAGGGTACTCTGTGCAGGACGGAAGGCAGCATGATCCTTCCTCAACACCTTGGGCGGTGCATTTGCGTCTGCCTTATCATTGCCCTTTTTGCGGTGCCTTTTGATTACAAGGGGCCCTATGGCTGCCACTTCCTTCTCCAGATCTGGTTCTAGAACGACCTCCGTGGTCGTTGGATTTTCTACAGGTAGGATTTCAGGCGACAATCCATCCTGGACTTGATCTTCCATCCCGTCCCTCTCACTTTTTAATGGGGGTGGGCTTTCGTTGGCAAAATCCAGCGGCGATTTCTCTAGGGCGAAAGGTGTCCCTGAGGATCTTAACGCCACGGTCGTGTCCTCCATATCTATCACCCGGCTTGCAGTGGCAGTCAGTAGCGGCACCTCATGCGCGACGCGAGGTCGAGTCCCGGTCTTCACCTTGGTAGGATTCGGGGCACTGGTCAAGTTGAACAAGTCCATATCTGCATTCACACAGTAATTGTTAGTATATTTTCATGAATATGTGAGAGGTAAAGACAGTTTATAAACACCCACCCCGATTATCGTCATAGAGGAATGTGAGGTACGCGTCGTTCCCCAGAAAGTAGCTCCGACTCAGCCCTACTAGGCATAATAGAGCTTCTGGTTGTTTTTGAATAGGGGTACGGTGTGTGTTCAATGCTGTTATGTCTGCCGCGGAATAGGAGTCTCCTGATGGCATCTCATCCTTTGGGGCGTTTTTGCGCTATTCCACGACGGTGGGGAATATTCTCTCGTCTACATAGAAGAATCGATTGTTCCAGTTCTCCAGGGAGTCAAGGGGTTTTGTATAACACTGTGGGATGTTCTTCCCCGGTCGTTTGCTAAAGGACATCCATCCCGACTTGTAGGAAGGAACGTAGAAAACACAGAATAAATTCAGTGTGGGAATTATGTTCTGGACGCGGCAGTTGATTTCAAAGTGACTCACTTTGGCTGCGCCTATCACTGACAATTGTGAAAGATGAATTTGGTAATGACCAAGGATGTCGAAGAGGAATTGTGAAATGGGGATACGAAAGTTTGCAAATTCAAAAAACTTGGTGTAAACACTGACTTTGCCCTTCGGAAACTCCACGATAGGTTCCTCTGGGCCAGGCAACTCAAGATGCAAGCTCTCTGGTATACCATACTCGGAGGTGAACTCTAGAAGATACTCTTAGGAGTTGGTTGATACGGCGTCCTCAAGTTGTATTGTATCCCTACTCATTTTTAATTAGTTTCAAAAAGGGGCGTGGTGTACTAACCTGCGATGATGAGATTCCGTGGGAATAAGTGACTTGTGCAGCTATATGTGTAAAAATGGCGGTTCGATTTAAAAGATGTGGAAACATACACAGTGGTCGCTTGCCCTATTTATACTATGTCCTCGACAGTTGTGCCTAGTTGGATGATTGACATGTGTCCTCTACTAACTTTTTGGATGGTTAAGATCGAGAGGAAAGTGAAACGGTTATGGGCCCACGCGTCCCATCAATCAGCCGTTTGTGCCGTTTCTTGATAAATGGGTCATATTATTGCGTTGAGGGGCTTAACATACGGTTTAGGAGATTAAGCGTTTTCAGGAAGGTTTGAGGTATTTGGTAGTCTAGCAACCGTGACCGCGGTCCCGATCGCGGCCACGTCTCTTAGACTGGGGGGGACATGATGACGTATAGTATAGACTGGCCCGACCCATTCATACTATTATGGTCTTGGTAGTTAACGATGGGCCTTCGACCCACACACCACTGTCACGGCCACTTGGACCTACGAGTCGCGGCTGCCAGCACATGGTTCGTGGTCGCGGTATCTTCATGAGCTATTGTTATAAAGGGATAACCTAATTAAATAAGAGATATACTCTACTTATTTAAATAGGTTAGGATAATTCCGAATCCCCTATATATCGGACGTGTCTTGGGTCGAAAGATATAGAAACCCTAAGGGTTGTTTAGCCTATAAAAGGAACGCAATTGTCATCAATACAGCTATCTTATAAAAAATCCTAATTACATTCGATTACTCCCCAAGGCTATATACTTACTCTCACACCGGAGTCCAATCGTGGGATCCGCTCCCATGATAAGGTTAACGGTGTAACATTCCTTGTGCAAGGTTCTTCAAAGTTCACTTGATACAAGAACAAGGTGCGACATACCCGAATAGTTACATATTCGGACTAAACAAGACCCAACCTAAATTCAGTATCAACAGCAGCATTCATGGCTTTGAGTTAGCCTTTGGTTAGCTTGGTTGACGACTTGAGGAAGGAAAATGAAATGTTGGATGAGTTAAAGGTTGTTCATCAGAAGCTTGAGCGCAAGGAGGTGTTGGATGGGTTTGGACGTGAGCAGGGGATGATCCTATTTCGTGATCGTTATTTCATAGGTGCCGAGTCTAAGTTAAAAGAGTTACTATTATCCGAGTTCCACAATACGTCAATGGTTGGGCATAGTGGCGTAAAGAAGATGTTGGTAGGGATGTCGGCCTTATTTTATTGGAAAGGAATGCGGAAGACGATTGAGGATTTTATACGTAAATATCTGGTTTGCCAACAGACTAAATACTCTACGCAAGCACCGGCGGCCTTGCTGCAGCCTTTTCCGACACCATCAGGGGTATGGGAGGACGTATCAATGGACTTTGTTACGGGTCTACCGGTTTATAAAGGCTTGTCCGTTATTTTGGTGGTAATGGATCGTTTCACTAAATACGCGCATTTTGGAACATTGCCTGCTAGTTTTAATGCGCCTAAAGTTGCTAAGGTTTTTATGGATATGGTTATTAAACATCATGGCATTCCTAAGACAATTGTTTCGGATCGAGATCCCATTTTTGTTAGTAAATTCTGGAAGCAATTGTTCGAGGCTAGTGGGACCAAACTGAATCATAGCACAACATATCACCCACAGATGGATGGACAGACGGAAGTTGTTAATCGTGGGCTTGAGCAATATTTATAAGCTATGGTATTAGATCATCCTCAACATTGGGTACGTCTTTTGCCATGGGCGGAATATAGTTATAATACCAGTTTTTATAGTAGTATCAATATGGCTCCGTTCTAGGCTGTGTATGGACGCCTTCCACCCTCCGTTATTCCTTATCCATCTGGTTCAACTAAAGTAGCTGCTGTGAGGAATTATTAATGGAGCGTGATGCTTTATTGCGACAACTAAAGCAAAGCTTTGCACAAGCTAAAAATCGAATGGTTATGCAAGCTAACAGAAAACGCCGCGATGTTGAGAAAAAACATAAGATATGGTGCTTGTGAAACTTCAACCATATCGGCAAGTTACATTGGCTAAGCATTGTTCTAACAAATTAGCAAAGAGATATTATGGACCATTTGAAGTGGTTGAACGTATAGGGAAGGTTGCGTATAGACTCGCACTACCAGAATCGAGTAAGATTCATCCGGTATTTCATGTGTCATTACTTTAGTTTTTTTCAGGCACGGGATAGGGGGTTGTTACTAAATTACCGTAGGAAGAGTATGAAGGGCATCCAATGGAGAAACCTTTGGCGATTTGTGACTCGCGTGTGGTTTTGCATCAGGGACTTCCGACTCGTCAAGTGTTAGTCCAATGGACGAGAAGTTCACCAGAAGAAGCGACTTGGGAATGGTTGTCTGAGTTTCAAGAAGCCTATCCGTCCTACCACCTTGAGGACAATGTGATTCTGAATGAGAGAAGAACGTTACGCCCATGTTACGGAGGGACGGGCGAACCAAGAGGACCAAGTCCAAACCCGCATGGCATAAGGATTATGTCATGTAAATCTATCCTTAAAATAATGTCATTGTTTTAGGAAAGTCATTAAGTCTTCATGTTTATCTAGGAAAGTCATTAATTTCGTGTTTGACTAGAAAAATCTTTGTGTTTATCTTGTGTTACAAGTTAGATTCGGCTATATATTCCGAATGATTTTCATTAATGAAAGTTATGTTTTGTCAATAAATCTCTAAACCTTCTTTCTCTTTTTTTAAGGAGCTCGCACACATTGAAGTGGTGCTACTATCCCGATACTATCCGCAAAAATCGTATCACTCGTGGGTCACCATTAGCCAAAATGATACATAGTATAAGCTATAACTAGGAACATAATCAAACAAAATGTAAGAAACGATGTTGTCATAATAATTATATTGTTGCATAGTTTATGCTCATAAGTGTTTCCCCTAGCAACATTTTCTTCATGTTCATCAATATAGTTGCCTCTAACAACATTTTATTCTCCGTGTTCCTAACAAAAAAACCGGTTGATTATGATCTGACAGATAATAATTATGTGATCGATTGATGCATTTCATACGTCAACTAGCTTTTACTAGCTAGATTTAAGGTCGTCTTATGTGTTTCGAAGACATAAAGCGAAAATATAACTTAGGAATTTGAGATATCTAAAATTTCGGATAAAAATTTTATATATTAGAATATCCGAAGATTAGGTATCCAAATATTTTCAATTTTTGTAAAACTGCTATACGAGTTACAAAGTGAAAATTCATATATAATCATTTCCAATCAAAATTTCGAATATTCGATTAAAAGAATATTGATATTTTTGAACAGACTCAATTGTAGTCTTTTCTCTAATTTAGATCTAAGTCTTGCGTTTTTTTATTCATATTAGAAAGTATTTACGAGTTGTGAAATATAATTTAATAAACTTTAGAAAGTCGGAGATAAAATAGTAAGCATAAAACTCGAGATATATATAATCGCTTAAAATTTGGAGGCCTTAAAATGTTGGTGGCCTAAAACGGTAGCTTTACCCTCAAAACACCTCTAACTAGATTCATAAGGTAAATTAAATTCAAGTGTAGGCTTGATGGAAGGAAATATATCGGGTTTGGGTTAAAACAACTTGACAAGATTTTTCAATCCGATTTAATCTGATGCGATAAGCCTTATCGAATTCAGGTTGAATCAACCCAAACCTACTAACACCTCTGATTCAATGCATATGAAAGTATAAAAGTAATATAGTTAATTACTATATTATACATTTGGAAAGGAATAATAAAAAGAAGACATCGCTTTAGTTAAAATGATGGCATTTTGAAAAAGGAAAAAACGATTTGGTGTTGGTAAAAAAAAGAGAGTGACTTACAAAGCGTACCCGTGAACTATACGACGAGTAACGATAATTACCATATACTTTTAACTATTTATAGGTTTTTTATATAACAAACTTTATTTATTAGATATTTAACATATAAATAGCGATTTCTTTATAAAAAATTTATATTGATGAAAATGACTTTTAATTACGAACAAAATGAGCCTAATATTGACATGCTTTTTATATACGTACTATTTTTTACAAAATGTTGGAGTTTAAAACATATTTTTTGTAAGAATAAAAGAAAATTCAAAACATACCCTTAAACTATCTAACAATTTACAAAAAACTACATTTGACAATATTTTAAAAAAAATCGCAACACTTCGTGGACTATGTGATGAGTTACGAAAATCACCATATACTTTTAGCTATTTACGGTTATTAACAAACTTAATTTATCAATTATTTAATAAATGTCTGGCGAATTCTTTGAAAGAAATATACCGATGAAAAACTGTATAAATTGCTAACAAAATAAGCTCAATATTGCAATACTTATGATATACGTACGCTTTAATATCGTTGGCTCGGAAAATATTGTCTTGGTGGAATGTGGATTACGTTGATGTTTCTTCTTATGAGGAATGGTATACTTGGTTGGTATCTCTTAGGCTTCATGCAAATCTCAAAGCGGTGTTCGAAGGCATCTTCTATTGTTTATGGTGGTCGGTTTGGATGTTCCGTAACAAGATTCTTTTCGAGAAGGATACTCCTTCACAGGCGAGGATTTTTGATAACATTGTTTTTAATTCTTATTATTGGTGTAAGTTTAGATGTAAAGCCTCGTTCAAATGGATCGATTGGCTCAAAAACCCGTATCTTGTAATTGTCTAATTCTAGCTCCTTGCTAGTCGTTTAATAAAGCGGTTGTTAAAAAAAAAAGACTACAACCACAATTTAAGAAAATATACACACATACCATAAACTCGATATCTCACTATATATACTAGTTTTAATCTCGTGCACGCACGAGATTTTTTATAAAATTTTCAATAATGTATTTTTATTTTTCCTAAAACCCATGCTTTACCAAATATTGCCATTTTCGACCCATTTGACCCATTCTACCCCGCATGTTAATAAGCTTATGTTTCTATCATAATGGACTCAAAACTTATTTTAATAGGTTTCCCAAGTCTAATTTGAGCAATGAGATATGAATACCACAATGTAATACCTTTTGTAACTATATATACAAAAGTATGTGTATAAATAGTCGAAAACTCAGCAACTACTCTGGCTTACTGTCCGGAATTCGTTTTAACCAATTTTAACAATGTAACCAGTTTCTTAGTCATCTAACTAATACTTAAAACAAAGCCGAAGATTTTGACATATAAATTGCTTCTTAGTTTATATGGATTCAATACCATTGACCGTAAGCAACCAAAAAAAAAACATAGTTATGCCTTTTTTATAAAATCTGATGAGGTGCTAAGCATAAAATTTAATTATTGCAACATGAACCTTAATTAATTCTTCCTTAAGATTGTTGCAACATGAACCTTAATTAATTCTTCCTTTAGATTGTTATGCATTGCTACTAAACAGCTTTATGTGGAGAATGTAAAGAATTAGGCTTGCGCCAAATGAGAGTTTTTTTAATTGATTTTTGTGTTGAGTTTGTGTTTTAATTGAGTATGATGTGTCTCAAAAGTGAAGTTTTGGCTTAAGTGACCAGGGAGGGAGTTTTGGCTTGAGTGACTAAGGAGGGTGTTTTGGATGTGTGAGTAAAAGAGAAGTGAAAGGGGAAAATGGTGAGGTGACGCATGAGTGACACTATGGCTTAAACGACTACACCCCATGCTCTAAGTGTAATAAGAGAGCCCATGACCGCGTTCACCACTGTCATGTTAAAATTAGGCGATCAATCTTTTAGTAAATTTGTTAAATTTTATTAATTGATAGAAATTGCACATCTTCGCATACAAAAGAAGTATAACAAAATGAACCAAACATTCAACATTACATATAAGTTCACTTATTTTCACCAAAAAAATTCATAAAAGCCGGACTAGTCATACTCATTTATGTTAGAACACGCAAATTTAAACGGGGTACAAGTTTGAATATAATTTAGTTTCAATTAATGTTATTCTACATATTCGTTAAAGAGGGTACGTACTTGCGCTTTACTATAAATGAGTATAACAAGAAACTAAGGTCGCAAGACACTATAATAAACCCATGTGGTGTTTGTTTTTTCAGAAAATGCATTTTAACAACATCTTAATCTGACTCATTCAGACACAGTCATATATTTAGGTCATTAAAACTGTTTGTTTTTTTCAAGTTATCAGAGGTAAGCAGTATTAAGAGCGTTTTTTTTCTGTTCATTAAGAGGCAGTAAGAGACATAAACCTCTTACTGAACTAGATGTGTGGAGGGTGTCTTAACACCTCTTAATGTCTTCATTTTTTCTTACTTTTTTTGTTTTTATTTTTTTCTAATTTGTTATGATTTTTTTTGGTGTTTTTTTTTCATTTCTTGATTTTTTTTGTTTCACTTTTGTCTTTTGTATTAAAAGTATTAAATAAAATCATTGCATATTTTTTTTGTTACACTAGTTGCAAAGCCGGCCCGATTACAAAAAAATGTGTAAAGGTAAATCAATTATAAACATACGGAATTATTTATTGCAGTAATAAAGAAAAGAAATGAATGTTTATCTTATATGAGAAAATAAAAGTTATTTAAGTATCTGCAAGAACAAATATTGAAGATAATTAATCCATATAAACAAATCAAAACACTACAGGATTAACAAATATATTATAAAGATGTGGCAAACAATTTACATAACCTGGGAAGGAAACACAAACTCAATAGAAGGACAGACTATTAGCACTGTGACGTCTTTGTTTATATTTTTATCAAATTGAAGATCCTATTGAATTCCATAACCTAATTCATAACCGTTGGTGGATGTATAACTCTGATAAAGGGATCCACATCAACTGTATGAAAGTTGGAACATCTTAGGCATCTCAGAGTCAACCCGTATGCTACTCCAAAATATTCGAAATGCATTTCAAACTCCTGAAACAAACATTTTTTGTTAGATTCAATGTATTTAAACCTCACATGAGTAAAATAATAGAGGTTGTAATTTCAAACCATCTACTTGGGTATGTATTAACTTGTTGGTTATGAATGGGTCAATTTAAGTATGCTTTATCTCTAACGGGTCAAGAAGGTAAAAAAAGCACTAAAATGTATGTGGCGGTTCAATCATGTATGAGCGTTGCATTTCTTAAAAGTTTATTGAGTTGTGAATGAGTGAATCAACTTCTACTAATAAAGTTTGTATATAATCAAGAATAAATAATAAATCTTTTCAAATAACATTCCATTATAAACACGTAATCAATTATAAACATTGTAACATAATTAATTGAGTGCATTAAGAACGAAAAGAAATTGTAGTTCATCCGATAAGGAAAAATAAAGTTAATAAATTATGATTGCAATAACAAAGTAAATGTGTATATAGAATGAGATATATACACTTATTACTCATGAAAGTTGCACACAAAATGCAAGAACTCGAATGCTAAGAATATCCGGCACTCTTAACACAGTCACAGGCGTTTGTAAAAACAACCCAACTTTCCACAAAAAGAAATATTTATTTGATGAGACTATAAACCATGCAACCAACTATGTAACAATTTACGTATAAGAATTGGATGACATGTTGATTGTTTAGCTAAAATGTATATATAACAAAATTTTGAGTTTATTCTGTAATAAGACATAAAGAAGAAGTAATATGTTTGGTTAATGCCATGATAAACAACTATTGTATACAATAAATAAAATTAGTAAGTCGGTCATTGATATTATTCCCCAACACATTCTAAAATAATTCACATATCACTTAATGGACAATGATCCAGTTGTGTATGCGTACATGAATCCTAAATTCCATTTTTATGTTAACATGTGTAGCGTGCATAAGATATGTATATATGGATTTTCCATTAAGAGCTCCATACACTTGTAGGCCACAAGGCAACAACAGTAAAGTTATCAATTGCATGCCATACCTTCGTGCAAGCCTTGCTAAAAGCAGCAACCGCAAAGTTACCAACTACACTAACAATCGGATGATCAACTCTAATTGATTGTCTCTCTCCATCATGAAACTCGGGCATTGTTCCTTCACATTGCCGCTATCAATTGAACAGATGAGATAAATCCATATAGGTATGAAGATAAAATAAGATGGATGAAAACAATTATATACATACAATCCCCTTATCAAACTTCTGAAACTCCAGCCGTATTTTGTCATCTATTGCATCAGCCAAATTATCCTCATTTTAATTTAGGGAATACGTCATATATACCTTATTTGATGAAAAGGAGTGCTAACTCATATAAGCAGACAAAACCAATAACAAAGGCAAACTAATGAGGTTACTCACTCACTTACACAAACATAAATCAATATGCAATAGGCCAAGCAGAAGAATATAAATGAATACCTAAATTGTGTTCTACCAAGTAGCGGGGGATGGATAGATTGAGTATACAAAGTCTAGAACAAAGTGGGACCTTCAAAGGTACATCCACAGTCTTAATTCCATTCACAGTCTCGCATTCATCGTCATTTGACTGATAAAAAATCGAATAAACAATAGATAAGATGGACAATATATTGTCATTAGGAGTAGAAAATAAGGAATTCCAAAAGACATAAATGTAAACCGATGATATCAAGTCATTTGTAATCTAAAAATCATAAACATGGGCCGGTAGCTAACTCATTAACAAACTGTCAGTTTTCAAATAAGGAAAGTAATGTTAAAAATCAGAAGTTCGAATGACAAAAAAGAATGGTTTAATCTAAAGATATAAGTCACATTTGGTTAATTGAACCTTTAGTATATCAGGCATGTAAAAAGAATTAAACCTTTAGTATTATTACCTTGTTGGATAACCCTTGTGCAACAGCAAGTGCATGTGCCCTCTCGGCTGGTACATGATTGATTGTAAGGCCACTACATTTTGCCCCGTATTTTCTTGATAAATGCGTTGCGCAAACCCCAATTCCACACCCAACATAAACTTTGCTCATAGGTTTCTTTAGCAAGCCCTCTGCAAGAAAAACTAAAGACACATCTTATCATATGTAAATCCTCATATGTAATAGAATAATAAATGCTAATGAATAATAGATGTTAATGAATTCAATAACAGAAACTGTTGAAGTAATGAACACCAGACCATGTTGAATCTTTCAAGACATGGTTTTTGATTCGTATAAGTGAAGCAAAAGATGTTCCACCAGTTTCATAAGATGCAATATGTAACAA
>BQNB010008045.1:70128-91398 GCA_026074375.1 Tanacetum coccineum
GTGGTTTTAAAACCACACGAAATCATGGTGGTGCGACGGTGATGATGATGGTGATGATGATGAGGTAGATGGTGTATGATGATGGTGATGTGCTATGATGATGGTGAAGATGGTGGCGGTGGCAGTGGGGTGGTGGAAGTGGCGCGTGAAGGAGAGTGAGTTGGTGGATCGGATAGATCGGTAAATAAGGAGCCTTTTTGGTCTTCGCCGGAAAATATTTTCCGGCGGTGGTTGGTGGTGGTCGCCGGCGTCGGAGGGTGGCCGGATAATTGAGGGAGAGAGAGGAGTGTATATAAGTGTGTGTATGTATAAGAGATGAAATGAATAAAATGTATAAGATTTTATATATATATAAAACTAAAGTGACAAGTTAAATAAGTTGAGGGGTTAAAAGTGTAACATTTTTATTATAGTTTTAATAAAAACGGTTCGGGACTCGTTTGAGCGACTTAACGGACGGTTCAACTCTCGAAACTTGCGCCATTGTTTTTCAAATCATTTTTCCGATAAAAATGAGTATTCGCTTGATAATATTTCATAAATATTTTATAACATTTAATAAAATATCTGTTATTCCTTTTATGAACTGGTTTCGCTTCGTCCGAAATAAAAATGGATTTCAACTCGAATAGTCGCGTTTTCAAAAACGCTTTTAATTAAAAATGATGAATAATTTATTTAATATTTTTTTATTAAATAAATACTGATAATTTAAAAACAAATTTAATTGTTTTTGTGTGTCCGCGTGTATACTGTTCGAATAATGTTTGCGGTGCTGTTTTAGCCCTTTTCGGCTCGTTTCCAGGTCTCGGGCAAAACTAAAAAGTTGTCAGGAATGTCATTCCACGTCAAATTGCTTTAGAGTCCGAGTCGTGAAAACGTGATTTAGATGATCGTTCTTATAAGTCAAGCCAGACCCTAAAAGTCAAAGATTGACATCGTCATTCTAAATTCGAAAATTCTCGGATGTTACAATCAACAAATAACGAGTGTTCATCATCAGTGTTCAACATCAGCAACTAGTTCATCATAGACGAATAATGATTGTGAGGTCTTAATATCTTTGTTTTGATAAATTAAATTGTTGATGAAAGTTAGACTTAATTTGTTATTTTTTGAATCACTTACACGAAGTTTAGGAGTTAGATTTAGTGTATATAAAGTTTTTCACTACATATGGAATGAATTTAAGAGAAAAACTAGATGAAAAACGTGTATATGAAACATGTACACCGAGTGTTTGATAAAATGTTTACATGATATTTTATAACTGTGATGCAGTAGTTTCGTACAGTGATGCACTATTCTCGTATTATGATGTGCTAGTTGTTCATACACCTTGTTATGAGCTTGTTGCTAAAACTGTGATGCACCAATATAGATAACAATCTATATGAAACATTGATATGTTTGATATAACATATTGATGCAGTTGATTTAAAACACTGATGCATTAGTTGTATAAGTTTCTATTAGTTTACGCATAGTTTAGTTTTGTATGTCTCATAGTTCTTCCTTAAGGTTTGTTCAGATGTGCTTGATATAAGATAGTGATGCAACTGATTTAAAGCACGGATATTGATGCAGCTGTTATATAAGTACCTTGTAAATTATGTGATTATTCAGTAAGTTGTAAGATCTTGCATTGAAGAAATATACAACCACCACTAGGTTACATCATGTTTCAGGAACAGATTAGTGCTTAGAGGCCAATATGTAAATGTGATGCCTCCCTAACCCTTACACAAAAGTTCCATATAAAATATATGTAAACTAAACACAGGATAGTCACTTTCCATCCAATTATGTGTTGTAATTCTATTATGTTTTTTTTACCAAAAGTGTAGGTGGGAAACTAGCATTATTGGCCCATTTGCTTTATGAAATAGGGTTGAGCAAAACCAACCAAAAATAGAACCAAACCGACAAACCGAGCGGAGCTGACCTGACTGAAACCGAACCGACCATTTTCGGTTCGGCTTTCGGTTTTGTATATTTATAGTTTTTGTTTTTAGTTTTGTCGGTTCGGTTCGGTTCAGGTTAAAATTAAGAAAAATACGCCTAAACTATCTATTCGGTTCGGTTTTTGTCTGTTCGGTTTTTATCGGTAAACTTCAGTTCGGTTTCGGTACAAAATTCTAAGTTTCGAGGAAAACGAATGATTATAGTGAACTAAAGGAAAGTAACAAAAAGAAATGTGAGAAATTTTGTATCAGTTTGGGAGTTTGGGCCTAAAGATCACTGTTAGAAGAATTGAAGTTAAACCACTCTTTTGAAATCCACCCGAATGTGTTTGTTTATCTCGGCATCTGTTAAAATAGCAACATTTTTAAGTTTGTGGCATCTCGTAAAAGTTAAAACATACATGTCCCGTCTTTCCACTTTTTCAGAAAGTTTTCAAGTCGCAGTATGTTTATTTGTACATCACCATAATAAAAAAGGTAGACGATATTGGTTTCTGTTGACAAGATTGTAAGTTATTTTCTTAGTCATCATTGAAGGGAAATTTAAGATATTAAATCCATTTATCTATGAACGGGTCAACTCAGCTTATGTTTTATGTCTAACGTCAAATAAGTAATAGTTACTGAAAGAAAACGAGTTAAAATTTCCTAGGTGATAAAGCGTCCTAAATAAGTTATTTTAAATTATCTTATTAAAAGTATCATAATCGAGTTTAATTATTTAAGAAGTTAGAGACTTTTTGAACAAAAAGTGTTCTAGATCAACTCGTAATTCCGTACTCAATTTGACCCAAATCTTTTTCAATACTTGACACCCGGGTCGTGATCTTACAAAAAGTATCTTGGGTCAAATGCTGCAATTTTCATAGGCTGAGCCTATATATTGTTTTCTATTTTTGTTAAGCCATTGATCTCTCTTTCTCTCTAGACATCAAAGCCAGTTCGTGGAGAAGAAGCTCATAATTTGGGACTCGTGGATTCAGTTGTCTTAGGAGATAAGTTGGTAGACGCTACTCGTCGATGGGCTTTGGATATTCTAGAGCGTAGAAAACCATGGGTTTCAAGTCTTTACAGGTCAGATAAGTTAGAGCCTCTTGGTGAGGCGCGTGAAATACTAAATTTTGCTAGAACTCAAGCTTGTAGACAAGCACCTAATCTACGACACCCTCAAGTTTGCATTGATGTGATTGAAGAAGTCATATTCTCTGGGCCACGTGTTGGATAAAGGAAGGTTTGTTTTTGGTCTAAATCCAAAAAATTTCTATGACTAACCCATTATAATGCGACTTTGTCGATGCAATATACGGGAATATACTGAATTCCAAGTTCTTCTAAATTCTGATACTTGCAAGAGCTTGCTTCATATCTTCTTTGCTCAACGTGGTACTACCAAGGTATATTCTTTCTTTATTTTTTCATTTATCTTTCTTTATTTAAGGGTATTACTATCATGATACAGGGATGTCAAATAATAGCAATGTTTTAGTCCGTTTTCTTTTCATCTGTCCAGGCACTTTTTGATTTGGTCTTTTTTCTATATGGCCAAAATATCATTAAAACATGATACTTGAAATGACATAGGTGGAAACATGCATCGAATTGGTCAAAAGTCATGAAAGTCTAAAGTTTGATGGCCAAAGCTATCAATTTTTTAAGTTTTTAGATTATAAGGGTTTTGCATTGTGGGTTCATTGTATTATTACTTCATTATGTTATTCATGTAGGTAATTATAATTTATTTTTTGTCTGAATAACTCACTGCATTCCTAACCTTTTTATAGCTTTTAGACCTGTAAATAATATATATAGAAGTGATCTATTCAGATAAAAAAAGATTGTATGATCACTTTAATAGTACAATGACCCAGTGTAAAACCTTTGATATAATGTTTATAATCATACCTCTTTGATTGCCGTACAAGGATGTAGCTATAAATATGCTGGTCTTAGTGGATCCTTGGCTCCATATATAATACTTTCTATCAAAAAGGAATTGTTATGGTCAACCTTGCCCGACCCAACCCGTACAAAATGTTAAAATTTTGATATGCTATGCCATTCCGCTGCCTTTATTTGACCATTTGTATATGTGGTATTCTCACTGAATTATGTGATAATATGTCAGGCAGAGTCAAGTAGTGATGGTAGTTTAGAGTTACCCATCTGGCTGTCATCCACTGTTCCTCCTGACACTTAGTTTTGGTTGCATATGTGGTGCGGCTATTAATATTTGTATTATCTTATGCCATTTTTAGTTTTACAACCTTAGAATATTGTGAGTTAGTGAGGGAAGAGTGATTGCAACATTACCGCTACTTTTGCTTAGTCGGTTAGTAGTTACCAATACAACCCAGGGCATTGTGTTTAAAACACATATCTGTCTATAGCGAATTACTAATCGCAAGTATGTGATGCAGTTGATTAAAAACATTGATGCAGTAGCTAGCTGAATAAGGTTCTGTTATTGTTTTTTTAGTTTTAGTACATCATACTTTTTATATATGATGCGGTTGATCATTTTTATATGCTCATTGTATAAACTGAATGGATTATGATGCAGTTGATTATAGAAGTCGATGCAGTTAGTTCATACCTATAATACACGATTTGTTACAAGCTGATGATGCAACTAATTTCATACCTGTGATGCGCTCTTTTTTACAAGTACCCATAATGCAGTTGATTTATACAAGTAGTGCACTAGTACCCATAATGCTTTGTGTTTGCAGGTTGTTTATGTAATCTATAATAAGGAAAAATTCAATTCAAAAGACGTATATGTGATATAGTGTGGACCAATCAGAATTTTCTTTAAGAATTTGAGAGAGTAGGAATCTATGATAATTGAGTTTGAACTTGATGATAACAAGTAGTTAAAGATATGTTTGAGGTGAGGAAAAGATGGATCATGACATACTTACGTGACGAGAATATAAAATGCCTCATGCACACTACTTTTAGATCAGAAAGTGAAAAGCAATTTTTTGGTAAATGGGAGATTCCTCATATCACGCTCATCGAAGAAAAGGAAGCAACCATTAGAGCCAAATAGAGCTAGCGTGAGAGGATCTACTCGTAAAGCAGCATGATTTCAGTATTCATTTATTTTTTAAAATTTCGCAACAAGTATTGTGTAGATATGAAATCCTTACTTGCGAGACATGTTTTTGGTTGTAATACGTATGGTATTTGTTATTAAACATCAACCCAGTAGTAAAATTACATTATGATGCAGTAGATTTATACATTGTGATGTGGTAGAATTATACATAGTGATGTAGTAGATAACATTGTGATGCAATAGATTTATACATTGTCATGCAGTAGAATAATATTGTGATGCAGTAGATTTATACATTGTGATGCAGTAGATTCATAACATTATGATGCAGTAGGTTTATGCAGTAGGTTTATGCATAGTAGATTTAACTGTAATGCATTATAAAAATACATTGTGATGCAGTAACTTTTAAGTGAGATGTACTAACTTTTCTAATTGTAATTCACTCACAAAATAGATTTTTAACTGATGTACTAGCTTTTTTAACACTAATGCATTGATAAAATACAATGTGATGCAGGAACTTTTTTAACTGAGATGTATTAAGTTTTTTAACTGTAATGCACTAACAAAATACATTGTGATGCAACTGAGATGTACTAACTTTTTTAACTGTAATGCACTAACAAAATACCTTGTGATGTAGTAACTTTTTTAATTGATATGTACTAACTTTTTTAACTGAAATGCACTAACAAAATACATTGTGATGCAGTAACTTTTTTAACTGAGATGTACTAACTTTTTTAACTATAATGCACTAACAAAATACATTGTAATGCAGTAACTTTTTTAACTAAGATGTACTAACTTTTTTAACTATAATGCACTAACAAAATATATTGTGATGCAATAACATTTTTAACTGAGATTTAATTACAACTTTTTTTAACTGTAATGCACTAACAAAATATATTGTGATGCAATAACTTTTTTAACTGAGATATACTAACTTTTTTTAACTATAATGCACTAACAAAATACATTATGATGTATTAACTTTTTTAACTGAGTTGTACTAACGTTTCTTACTATAATGCACTAACAAAATATATTGTAATGCAATAACTTTTTAACTCAGATGTACTAACTTTTTTAATTGTAATGCACTAAAAAAATACATTGTGATGCAGTAAATTTTTAACTTAGATGTACAAACTTTTTTAACTATAATGCACTAACAAAATACATTTTGATGCAGTAACTTTTTTAACTGTAATGCACTAACAAAATACATTGTGATGCAGTAACTTTTTTAATTGAGATGTACAAATTTTGTTAACTGTAATGCACTAACAAAATACATTGTGATGCAGTAACTTTTTTAACTGAGATGTACAAATTTCTTTAACTGTAATGCACTAACAAAATATATTGTGATGCAATAACTTTTTTAAACTGAGAATGCACTATAAAATACATTGTGGGCAATATTTTTTTAACTGAGATGTACTAACTTTTTTTAACTGTAATGCATTAACAAAATACATTGTACACAGATCCTTACAAAAAATAATACCTGATGCAAACGAGGGAAAACTTTAGAGACACGTGCAAATCATTCAGGTGGTTTGCACAAGTAATATGCATTCTCGACAAGAGTACTGTGTCGAGGATCCAAATTCTTGACATTTTTCAAGCGCATCAGAATCTCTAACATGTTTGCCATACGTACATTAGTATCGGGGTACCCATAGAGATATCTACCACATGTGTCAAGAAGGTTGCAGGCAACATCTATGTTATGATGTGAAAAGTCATCTAAACATGCCTGTTGGAGAAAAAAGAAATACTTGAATCAGCAAAAGGATTCAACTGAATTAGCTTTATATGACAAGATAAAAGTGTAAGATGAAATGTTTGAAATGTGTTGTACAAGAGAGGTTTTACCTTTAGACAACTGAATATGAGCCCAGCTGGTGCAATCTTAAATTTGCAAAGCTCGCCAATAAATTGAATATTCCTGATCTTGGACTCGCCAATAAATTTGCAATGCTATATCAATTTTTTTGACATCTACTGCATCAAATGTTTCATAATGTGTCCTATCTCCATCTCCTGCATATGGTGTTGTTGCTCTCCAATCAGTTGTAGTTTTATCTTCGGTTGTGGTATTTGTGAGATCTATCACTTCTTGGCGTTCCCATGGGAACGCCAAGTATTTCATGAATTAGTTCCCGTGTCACCTTTATTTTTCTTCCATCTACCATTCTTATGGTGTCTGTTTCAGGATCGAAATTCTTCACAATCCACAATCCTAACTTTCCCAGAGTGGAGATGAAGTCAAAATTATTATGATAATCTCCCAATCCCATTTCCTATAAAACCTTAACCTGTTGAGGTGTGAAACTTTTTAAAACATCCTTCAGATGCCTTGGTGACATTCTTGTGTTTATAACAACAGGATCACCTATTTTTCCTTTATCTTTGACTTCTTCCTTATCCTTCAGAAGATGCACCACTGTTTCTTCTTTTTTCTCATTTCTACCCTTCTTAAATGGAACAAGTTTCCTTCATCAACATCCTTCTTTTTACCCTTCTTAGAAGACACCTTGCTCTCTTCAACAGTCTTACCTTAATCCACTTCAATCTATTTTTTCCTCTTTTTTGTAACCTTAGAAGGCATCCCCAAATTACCCTTCAGCTTTTTACATCTACAAAAGTAGGAGCACCCACCTTTTTACCCTCCGATTGGATAGGTTCTTCATCAGTTTCTTTTGGGTCGTCATCAGCTTCATCTACCATTTCTTTTCCCTTTTTTCGGTTGTATAGTTTCTTCATTGTCTTCATTATCTTTAACCAAAGATCTTTTAACCGAAGAGTTTGGTTTTTATGCTTGGGTTTTTTGTCTTTTTGAAGTAGTTTTTTTACTTGCAACCTCTGGTTCTTCGTCTTCTGGTTCTTCATTACTTCTACCTGCAACAGGTATCAAAATAATTGCATTAATACTCAAAACTAATTGTATCAAAGTTCAAAACAAATCCAAAAATAATATACTATATACAAGTTACACTTTACTGCATTACTTCTCTACACAAGCTGCATTATTTTTCAGAAAAACATAAAAACATACACTATATACAAATTTCAATTTACTTCATTATTTCTCTACACAAGCTGCATTACTTTTAGTCTCCTAACACTTTCTGTACGTACACTAGCCTAGACTTACACCCGCTAGACAAGCTTGAGCTGCATTACTTTTATACACAAGCTGCATTACTTTTAATCTCCTAACACTTTCTGTACGTACACTAACCTAGACTTACACCCGATAAACAAGCTTGAGCTGCATTACTTTTATACACAAGTTGCATTAATTATACATACAGAACACGCAGACGTAAACACTTTTAGACACCTAAAACTTTCTACATGTACACTAACCTATACTTAAACCCTATAAACAAGCATGTGCCGCATTACTTCTATACACAAGCTGCGTTAATTTCACCCAAACACGCAGACATACACACTTTTATACACCTAAAAAGCTATGCCCGTACACAAACGTAGACACACGCCAGATACAAGTACTGCATTACTTCTATACACAAGTTGCATTAATTTTACCCAAACTCGCAGATATACACACTTTTATACACCTAAAAAGCTATGTGTGTACCCTAACCTAGACTCACACTATATATTCAAGCAAGAACTGCATTACTTATGAACAGAAGCTGGATTAATTTCATATAAATACCCAAACATACACACTTTTTTACACCTAAAAACATCTAAATTGCATTATTAAGCATTCAAATGTAAATGCAGAAAATTTAATAGTATACTTACTGGTATGTATATATATCATTTTTTTCTTGTGATTTATTACTTTCCGGTGATACAGATGCCGCAATCAATCTACTACTTTTTCTAGTTGCTATATCAAATAAATAGAAAACAGATTCTGTACAATAAACATAATAAAATGATGCAGTTAAATTATTAGGGTTCATAATCAACTTACGGGGAGGTGTATAGCTTTTTATGTTCTTCTTAACCATTTCGAATCGATGCACTTGATGATCTATTAAAACAAAACCCTATTTCAGTAAAACAAAATTAAATTGACAAAATAATGCAGTAACAAATTTAAGGTTAGTATATTACCCAATTTGATTAGATTATTAGATTGTTAGAGGATTTGCAGTGACGATTTGAGAACGATTGAAGCAGATCTAGGTTTAGTGTGTGTGAAAATTAGAGAGAAACTGTGTGTAAGTGAGCATGAAAAATGAAGCAGATATGGTGAGTTCTTGGGTTTTGTTAAACATTAAACGACGACGTTTCATATGTTATGAGTATTTTCAGTTTAAGATGTATAATTTGTATTGTAACAGGTCTGGCCCTCAAGTTTTCACTTTTTACATATATGCCACTCCGCTTTTTTAATTTTGCATGTTAGATCCAACGGTTGAGATCGCTTCCTAGGCTTTTTATTTTAAGATGCTTTCTATTGTATCCCCACCCTGTATATATATATATATATATATCATTTGAGCAGCATCAACATGAATAGCGCTTTAGGCATATAATAATAGAAGAAATTGAGCAGGTGGTTAATGCTAAGGCATCAGTACCTTACTTGTCTAATAGATGATGCATATGTAGCTGGATTTCCCACCCATTTCACCTGTCCTTTATCCATTATAACAACCATGTCTGCAGCTGCAGCGTATATTACCTGTAAAAAATATTATAAAACGTTGTTAGTAGATGCAATCTGGGTGCTCGGTCCAGGTTATTGGTTAACACAAGTAGCTTATAGTACATAACAAAAAGGGCGGCTACTTTTTACCTGTTTAAGTTTGAGCTATTTTTATAGTTTATGTGCTATAAATAAAAAAATAACCTGAATCGACCCATTCTAGCAAGGACATAATCATAACCTGAATATTATGGGTGCAAAGGATGCATGTTTTCTGGACTCATGGCTGCCAGTTTTAGAATCGTCATTCTGATTCTTGATTTTCGAAGACTGAATATGTGCATCATTTCAATATCCACGAAAAACCCTGCCAAATCAGCTTCACAATCCTCAAATATAAGGAGGCGTCATTCTTTAGTGACTTCATGGATAAAGTTCTAAAATTCGGGTGTTGGTGTAATGAACCCAGAATTCCCAACAACTGGTTCGAGAATAACCGCAACAATTTCACCTTTGTGGGTTTTGGAAAGCTCTTCAACAAGTGTCAAAATAAGCGCTGAAAGGCAAATAAGCTCGTAAGCCAGATATAAGCCGCATTTAAACACGATGTAACATTGAAATAAATAACTAGTAACAAATTAAGCTTTATTTGATAAGTATAAAAATAAAAGTAAAAACCTTAGCAGGTGCGTTACTGCAATATATATACAACCAAGCATATATGTGAGAACTAAACACCTAGTGCATCATAGTTGACAAGCAAGTGCATCATATATACAACGAGGCACATGAACACATTTCTAAACATAATATAACCTATACGTACCCAAAATCAGCCATATACGCGACAGTTGGACACCTACTGCATCACAGTTCAAAATCAAGTGCATAATACATATGACTAAGCAAACAAACATATTTCAACACATAATGCAACCTACGCGTAATCTAATTCATCTTTATACATGACAACTGAACACCTATTGCATCAAAATTCAAAACCAAGTGCATCTTTCATACAACCAAGTAAACAAACATATTTCAACACATAATTTAACCTATGTGTTCCCTAATTCAGCTTTATAAGCGAAAATTGAACACATACAGGTCAAAAACCAGGTGCATCACTTATATAAACATATGGGTGTACCAACAGTCACACACATAACGCAATAACAATTATCCCATGCATCATTATACAAGACACTTGAAACATACGGCATCATAGTTAAATCCAAGTGCATCTCATAAACATCCAACCATACATACACATTTTCGCACATAACGCAACCTACGTTTAGCCTAATTCATCCTTATACATGAAACCTAACCGAACCATATGTGCCGTAAATGAGCATCTATTACATCACTGCTTTACAAAAACTACATCATGCATACACATACACACACATCCACTTTTTGACAAGTAATACACCCTATGCATTACCTAGTCAAACCTTATATGCCATAAATGAACACCTACTCTACAGTGCTCTAAAACAACTAGCAATCATGCATAGAAATTTACACACAAACAATTTAACAATCAATACACCTGCGCCGTTCACCTAAATCGACCTTAATATGCAACAAATGAAATAATTCCCACATCACTCCTTTTTCTAATGCATTTACAAGATTTCTCCTACAACATCACAGACAAGAGATATCCAAAATAAATTTAGATTCCTAATGCATTACAAAGCTTTTTCTACAACATCACAGACAAGAGAAAAAAAAATAAATTATATACCTAAAGCATTACAAGCTTTTATTCTCCAACATCACAACAAGAGAATACGATAATAAAGTAGATACCTAATGCATTAACAAGCTTTTTTTCTACAACAACACAGACAAGATAATACAATAATTATACAAAAATGACATTAGAATACCTAATGGCATTACAAGCATTTTTCTTACAACATCACAGACAAGAATAAAACAATATAAATTAGATACCTAATGCATTACAAGCTTTTTCCTACAACATCCACAGACAAGAGAATACAATAATAAATTTAGATCCGCTATTTGCAGATACATTATACATGGGAGCTTTTTTAACAAACATCATAGACAAGAGAATACAATAACAAATTTAGTACCTACATCATTCAAGCTTTATCCTACACACAACCGACAAAAAAAAAATCAAAGAGAATACAATAATAAAATATTAATACTAATGCATTTACAAGCTTTTTTCTACAACATCACAGACAAGAGAAAACAATAATAAATTAGATACCTAATGCATTACAAGCTTTTTCCTACAACATCACAGACAAGAGAATACAATAATAAATTAGATACCTAATGCATTACAAGCTTTTTTCTACAACATCACAGACAAGAGAATACAATAATAAATTAGATACCTAATGCATTACAAGCTTTTTCCTACAACATCACAGACAAGAGAATACAATAATAAATTAGATACCTAATGCATTACAAGCTTTTTTCTACAACATCACAGACAAGAGAATAAAAAAATAAATTAGATACCTAATGCATTACAAGCTTTATTCTACAACATCACAGACAAGAGAATACAATAATAAATTAGATACCTAATGCATTACAAGCTTTTTTCTACAACATCACGGACAAGAGAATACAATAATAAATTAGATACCTAATGCATTACAAGCTTTTTCCTACAACATCACAGACAAGAGAATACAAAAATAC
This sequence comes from Tanacetum coccineum, assembly GCA_026074375.1. NCBI lineage: Eukaryota > Viridiplantae > Streptophyta > Magnoliopsida > Asterales > Asteraceae > Tanacetum > Tanacetum coccineum. The sequence continues at coordinate 82,508 of BQNB010008045.1, forward strand.
ATTAATACCTAATGCATTACAAGATTTTTTCTACAACATCACAGACAAGAGAACAAAAAAATAAATTAGATACCTAATGCATTACAAGCTTTATTCTACAACATCACAGACGAGAATACAATAATAAATTAGATACCTAATGCATTACAAGCTTTTTTCTACAACATCACAGACAAGAGAATACAATAATAAATTAGATACCTAATGCATTACAAGCTTTTTCCTACAACATCACAGACAAGAGAATACACTAATAAATTAGATACCTAATGCATTACAAGCTTTTTTCTACAACATCACACACAAGAGAATAAAAAAATAAATTAGATACCTAATGCATTACAAGCTTTATTCTACAACATCACAGACAAGAGAATACAATAATAAATTAGATACCTAATGCATTACAAGCTTTTTTCTACAACATCCCAGACAAGAGAATACAATAATAAATTAGATACCTAATGCATTACAAGCTTTTTCCTACAACATCACAGACAAGAGAATACAATAATAAATTAGATACCTAATGCATTACAAGCTTTTTTCTACAACATCACAGACAAGAGAATAAAAAAATAAATTAGATACCTAATGCATTACAAGTATATTCAACAACAAACGCTCTCTCTCTCTCTCTCTCGGGGGGGGAAAAAATGAAAATACAAAATACATGTAGATACCTAATGCATTACAAGCTTTTTTCTACAACATCACAGACAAGAGAATACAATAATAAATTAGATACCTAATGCATTACAAGCTTTTTCCTACAACATCACAGACAAGAGAACACAATAATAAATTAGATACCTAATGTATTACAAGCTTTTTTCTACAACATCACAGACAAGAGAATAAAAAAATAAATTAGATACCTAATGCATTACAAGCTTTTTTCTACAACATCACAGACAAGAGAATACAATAATAAATTAGATATCTAATGCATTACAAGCTTTTTTCTACAACATCACAGACAAGAGAATAAGAAAATAAATTAGATACCTAATGCATTACAAGCTTTTTCCTACAACATCAGTATTTAAATAACATACTGCCTCAATAAGTCTATTAATTTTTCTAATTAAACTGAAAAAATAAAACACTAATTAAGTATAATAAAATTAACAAAAAGATGCAACAATAATTTGAGGCTTCGTAGATCACAAATCTCACAAACGTTTGATGCAGATCGATATGAGAGAATAGAAGTGTGAAACTAAGGCATGAATTTTTTTTTGAACGGCACTTTTATTTAAAAAACAGCAAGGAGCTAGAAAGACATTACAAAGAAATAAGATAAGGGGTTTTTTTAACCTATACTCCCAAGAAAAAACCCTATTACATCTACTAGTAAACACCATAAAAAGGACCAAGAAACAAAGTCATCAAAATCGTAAACGTCGAACGATTAGGAGCGAAGTTGCGTCAAAGACCAACTGATTTCGAAGCCTCCAATCCGCCACCAAGCAACGTAAAAAAACACTTCTAAAATAGACTTGAGACGGGAAGAAAGCCCGAAAGGATAAGAACCAACATCCAATCCGAGAAAGAACAAATCTCCTGACAATAACCAAATCCCAACCAAACGACAAATTTTTATCGAAGATTGGATTTTGTTTCGTAATAACTATTGGCAGTGACGATGGGTTTTTTTCACTCCTATTTTGCACTATTATAAAATGACCTTGAATGTTCTCGTATTTACAAATAGGGAACCGCCTTTTTTTGTTTTTTTGATCTATGTATTTTTGATCCAAAGGCAAGATTCTTCCTCCCTACTCTTTTTATTATAAACATTCTTTTAATAATTACCCCACCCAGATTATTGTTATATATATATATATATAGTATATGTATTATTATTATAATATATATAGTATATAATGTAGTATATATAATATATTATAAAAAAAAAAAACATATATATACATTATAAATATATATATACATTTATATATGGGACCGTTCTTTGCAAGAACCACTTATTTGTACAGAACCTACATAACCACTTAGAACCAATAGAAATTATTATAATTATTAAAAAATTTCTTAATTCAAAAGGTATAATATGTCAACAAAATTTAATTAGTTCTTTTGAATTTTTCTTTTAAAACTTTTAATTTTCCTTGTTTCGGATTTTTTTTTTATTTTAAATACTTTTTTCGAAAATCCATGTTTTCCAGAATTAAGGTGCATATGTGTTTTTTTTTAATTTTGTAAATTTACATATGTTTCTTGCTTAAAATTGTTTAGACATCAAACTTATTTTTCTTAAAATGGTAATTGCATATATGTTTATGGTTTACATTTTTTAATCTTTTAAATTTATAACCAAAAACATAAACATATACTTATAACCTGTGTATTTCTAACTAACCAAAACACAAATACTATACACAAAATTCGATATAAAATCAAATACAATTCAAATACAAATGTATCTTGTAAAATACATATGTGCACGTCATTCACAAACATGTGTGCACTCTTCCAAGAACATACGTGCACGGTTCACTTTCTCATCAAATTCATTCAGAACGTGTTAGTGCCCTTCCAAGAACATACGTGCACGCTTCACTTTCTCATCAAATTTATTATAAAATATCAGTAACCTTCAAGAGAAACATATGGTCACCCATCAAGTGAACATATGTGCAACGTTCTCATTCATGACCTTCTAAAACATGTATATTTGCAAGACCACATAAACTTCATTATTAAAGCAACAAAAAAAAACAAATCTGTCTATCCGAAACAACAAAAGAAATAAATGTCGCTTTAAGCATATTAGCAATATAGCAATAAATCAATCAACACAACCATTAAAAAACAAAAAACATATATGATAACTTAAATTTCTTGTCATTAAACACGGCCAAACACACCTTGTTTTCGACAACATAGTAACTGTTGCCAAGGTTATACATAACGATTAACAAAATTGCTGTGGGGAATGTCAAAAAAAGTGTTTTATTCATAATAAAAATATAAGGTCTGAAAAAACAATTCAAAAGATTTATTCATTTAATAAATGATTAAATCTACAACATAAATAATAAAAATTAACATGTGTTGTGGCGTTTGAACATCAACAACAAAGAAGCAGTACAAGTAAATTCCCATCACCACCAATATCTCTTGTAGATAAGAAAACCAATAGTACAATTATACTACTCACAAACTGAAACATATTAAAAAAGATTATAAAGACTAAAAACCTGGATAATAAAAAAAATCATACCGAAAACCATATTTTTTTCGGATCGAAAATCTTATCATAATAAAAACCATAAGCATTTAGATCAAAACCCAATTCCAGAAAGAAATGACTTTGCATATTACAAATATTATGGCCAAAAGACGAATTATAACTTCATAATCTAACCCGATTTGTAACTGAAACTGATGCCGAAAACAACTATTAAAGTAAATCACCAATTGAAATCAAAACAAAACACAAAAACTTACCTACGAGTTGAGTTTGAGAGCCCAATGGATTCAAAACAAATATAATACCCCATAAGTTTATATACACGAACAAATAAACATACTAGCAAAAGAATCAATTGAAGACTGAGTAAATGGAGCGGCAGAAATAAAAGATGGGGGTAAAGTAGTTTGTTAATTTGACCTAACCCTATTTAATTGAGAGGTTATTAAAAAATTGTGGGACAGTTTTAAGTAATCAATAATTTTGAAATTCCCTTAATACTCTTGAATGGTTTAATTTTTTTTACACAACACTTCTTCTAATTACAATATTTACACTAAAAGCACAAGTCATCTCATCCATTAATTAAGTGATCTAACGGTTTAATATTAGTTCTGTAGGTTCTGTACAAAAAAGTGGTTCTGCAAAGAAAATGTCACTATATATATATATATATATATATATATATATATATATATATATATATATATATATATATATATATATATATATATATAGTAGGGATCCAGTGAGAAGTAACTTATAATAAGAAGTGATGAGAAGTGACTAAAACCACACATTTGAGATGCAACGACTTGCATTAGATGCATTTTTATTCATAAAGATGCACCATTTTGAGTTTCGAACGTTAATTTTATGCGTAGATGATGCAAATTGATTTTCATGATTTTGGCTCAATCATTATCCATAATAGAAAAATGCAGGAACAAAAAACAAGAAACAAATGAACAATAACACTAATATATATATGCACTACTATAAAAGCTAGAAAACAAATTACGATGTGTTGTATGCCTTCTAAGATTATAAGATGCATCTAATTTAATCGTGCATCTCGAATATTGGTTATAGTTTACTTCATATCCTTCTTATTTTAAGAAACTTCTTATTTGATCCTCACTAATATAATATATAAATATATTATAAAATTAAATCTGACCGGCTCTAAACGACCCGCTCAATCACATTTTCACGATTCGGACAAAAAAGAGATTTTATGTGAAACGATATTCCGGACAACTTTTTAGTTTTAGCCGAGACCCAAAACTCGACAGAAAATGACCAAAATGCCCCTGCAAGTTTCTACAGGAACTTGTATTTTTAATAAAAACGCAGCAGTTTGACCATCGCTTTTGACCCGTTATATCACATTTTCGTGACTTTGACCAAAAAGAGATTTTATGTAAAACGTCATTCCGGACAACTTTCGTGTTTTGCCGGAAGGCTAAAACGGACTCGAAAGTGCTCGAAATTGCCGTTTAAAAATCTGCTCAAACTCGAAAATAGCTAATAGCTGATTGGGTACATATTTATTTTTCCAAACTTCGATCGGCCATACCTTCTTCGTTATTAGGAGTTACAGGACGTTCGAATTACCGAAATGTACATTAAGACGAACTCTATCATATTTCAACAATAAAAATCAGTTTTTATGATTTTTTGAACCTTGTTTTCCGTGCCAAAGTTTCTGCTCGAATTTACAAGTTACAAAACACGCCAAAATACATTTTTGACCCAAAAACCATCTCACAACTTATCTAAAATAGCCTATACATGATATCTATTTCGCTCAATCTACCAAATCAAAATCTAAACTAGACGACGCAAGTTTAGTCAGATTTCATCACATGCAATATCGAAACTCAATCAAATGACGAAAGTAAACATAATACAAGTAATTAAATACTCACAATGCAACACCAAAAATCGGTTTCGGCTTCCCCTCTTGGTTAGACCGTACGGACGAAACACCAAACCAACGAACCAAAAACTTTTCCAATCAAACCACTTGCTCACAACACTAATCTAGCAATGATAAACACACCCTTATACTCGAAATCTTCGAAAACGAACCAAAAATCTAACTTCTTCGAAACTTAATGCATGTGGGATTTGATTATATGGAAACGTAGGCCTTGACACAATGATTAATATTTTTAAAGTGGATCGTAATGCATGTCGAAAAGTAGCCGGAAATGTGTGGATAGGTGGTAGCCGGCGGTGTGGAGCTAGGGAGAAAAGAGAAGACAAATTTTTGTTTAAAAGTGTTAAGTGTGTGTGTTGTGTAGTTTATATAGAAAAAGAGTTTAGCACTTTGTCAAAATTAGTCTCTCCTTCTCTAAAGTCTTGCATTTTTAATACAAGGGTGTTTGTTCGGGTTTACATAACCGGCCAAGGCTCGGGATAAAATAATTTCGTAAACATTTTTGTTTCGTCCTACCACAATTTTATTTTTCCAACTTTAATAAATATGTACACTATAAAATGCGAGTTCGCTCAAGAACAAGAACAAAAAGAGTGACTGTTGTTAAAAATAATAAACTTACGATCTTAGAAATAATAACGAAACGCGTCGTAAATTTTTACGTTACTTAAAACGCTTAACGAACACGCGGTCAAACGTTGACTCGCGAAACATCCAAAAATAAAATTTTCAAATTTCTGTTCGAAATAAATACGAAAATAATTATTTACGACAAATACAAATTTAAATGTCGGCGTTCGTTTATGAAAACTCGTAAAATAATAATTATGACGTCGAAATCGTGATCGTCATACGCGTCGTGAAACTCGGGTTGTTACATTCCACCCACCTTTAGGGAGCGCCATCCCGATGCTCGTCCTTTTTCACTTACCTTATTTTCGCTTGTAATGAGACGGTTTCCTCATGATTGGACGGTCTCACTTGCCCGAATGCAAAAATTATTCAATATAGTACTCGCCTTGACTATTCCGGATGGAATGTTAATCAAAATAAATGATGATTCATATCAATAAAAATCAAAAATATAATTACAACTGCTCTTATTATAAGAGACAAAATACTTCACGGAAATATACCCGATAAAACCAAATCATATCGTTCTTAACATCTATAGTTGCTCTCATTATAAGAGATAAAATACGCCGCGGATTTTCATCCGATGAAAACTTAAATCACGTCGTTCTTAAAAGAAAATCTTTAAAACGAAAGATCGATCCAAACTTAGTTGGTGATCATAATAATAACAAAATAAGGCGCACAACACCTATCAAAACCAAAACAAATGTCGCGAATCAAAACCAAAACATACGTCAACAATCAAAATTAAAATATACGTCATTATCCGAAACCAAATACCCATCAATACTCAAACCAAAATACACACATTGACGCCTCCCGGTCTCAATTCAAAATGCCCTACCGGGTTAGCGAAAAAAATTTATCGGAGTACATACGACCCCATCAAACGCATTATAGTGCCATCATATAAAATCACATAATCAATTAAGCACATATTCGCCTATCCATCATTTTAAAATGACTCTATATTTCTACCTAGTTTATCATCCCGCTTAGCAACAATCATGCTTGCTTTCTAATAAGTATTCGCATAACAAAGCCGTGCCTACTATCTCAGGAAGTCTCACAAAAGGTATCATGCTCCATCATGCGGGTTTACACCCAAACCGTGTTCAGATTGCTCAAATATACGATAGCTTGCCCGATGCCCCGCCACTTGAAAAGATCTCGACTAACACACAGTTAGTTTTTAGCCAACCATCAGTCACGCTTGTGGTCTATCAAGCCACACTGACCACTATTTAATCAGCTTTGTGTATCTCTCAAGCCATCCTGAACTAAAATCATGTAAATATACCCATTTAACTACACGACCAAAGCCGTTTGCATGCTGCACAAAAAGCGACATACCACTGTACTCATCACCATTCAAGAGTACATAGCCCATAAAGCATAATAATATGGACGGTATGATTCCGTTAAACACACATATGTCAATGAAACATTTGAAAGCAATCAAGAAAACAATTGAGCATCATAGGCTCGTTGCTTGTTTGGAAAAATAAAAGTTCCAACGTCTTTACATGGCGACTAGCACAATCGGCTTGATCCTAATACATCACATCATATCCCCGATGAATCAAATCATTGAATCGAAATAATCACTCACATTCCTAATTTTTAATACCGTTCGGCTTAAGGCGTTAGCTACTTCGATCGTCCCTCCAGGATGGAAACGAACGTCACCAATCGACTAGAGTCTCCAATCTTTTCGCTCTTTCATACGCACATAAAGTCATTACGTCCAGGAGTAAGGATCACTAACCTTAATTTAGGTGTCGCTTAGTGCCTTATTCTAATCCTTGACGACATTAGGTATACTTATAACTATACTACCACTACACTTCGTTTCGGGGAAAGAAATCTTCTTCATGGCCATCAGTTGATACATCAAGGGCAACATACATTCAATGTAGGAGAAGTCTTCTCCGTTTCTCACTTTCAACCTCGTGACTAACCATATCAGCTTCCATCCACCTTAGGAATCTTTACATCTCCAAGAATATCCCTTCTCCATGTCGGTATCAGGTTTACACCCTTGGTAGCTCAATTCTACCGTTGCTTACTAGTATACCGACTACACTTGGTCTTGAAACGTCTTCATAACAATCACCGATCTTAAACACTACGAACTAAACTTTACTCCTTTCTAGACACACTAGCTCCGAACAATACCGTAGGTATTTCCTCTTCGGAACGACTCGGTCATAATGACTCGCATAAGACTCTCTCCATGCAGTCAATAAGAGTAGGGTTACTTGTATAAGAATCCATAATAAGGTAAAACTATTTTCTCCTTCCGAAAACTTGACCCAAAAATTTATCTTAATTATCAAGCTTTTTAATGGTGACGATTTATTCAACATAGTGTAGTTCTTCCTAAATTATGCATAGTTGATCAGGTTATGCATAATTAAGGACTAAACGACATCATGTCCTTCCTCGTCAAAACGTTTCTTTTTCATATGCTACATGCGTAAGTTAATTTCAAGAAAAATTTTCAAAGAGTAAAAATCAGATTATTTCAAAAGAAAGAAAAGAAGATAGCACCACCTTCCATTCTTATTATTTAAAATGAAAATTTATTCATATATGTAATGTTATAAAATAAAAATACACATACACATACACATATACATTATTTTTTATTTTTTTATTTTTTTAAAAGAAGATTTAGTTAACACCATAGGGGTAGTTTATGAAATTTAAAAACACATTTTTTCTGTTGTTTACACAAATAATTTATACAACATAGTCAATATTATTCACGCAACGTCATTTATACAACACACAAGTTTGTTATTGCAATTCACAGTTTTAAAATCATTAATTTCATAAAACGTCATTAAATACAGTTTGGTCAATAGTCACAGCAAATTTCAAAGTCAATACCCACTCATGGACAATGCAAGCAAGTATTATACGTGCGCGAAAGATCCACCAACCAGAATCATTCCACACTCATGGTTAAGTCAGTCTGATAACAAGACTACCCAATATATCAACATCCACAATCAAACAAACTCATAATAAAATGATAATCATAGTCTCATAACCATAATAATAACAATATTGGGGGTAGTACACGTA